>JAHWFP010087644.1:0-25471 GCA_023313725.1 Lithobius niger | reverse complement strand
TTGACATGCCAAAAGCCAAGATTGGCGTGCCAAAAGCCAAGATTGACATGCCAAAAGCCAAGATTGGCGTGCCAAAAGCCAAGATTGACATGCCAAAAGCCAAGATTGACATGCCAAAAGCCAAGATTGACATGCCAAAAACCAAGATTAGCGTGTCAAAAGCCAAGATTGACATGCCAAAAGCGAAGATTGGCGTGCCAAAAGCCGAGATTGACATGCCAAAAGCCAAGATTGACATGCCAAAAGCCAAGATTTACATGCCAAAAACCAAGATTGGCGTGCCAAAAGCCAAAAGCCATGGTTGGCATGACGTCATAGTTTTTTCATGCAAAGTTTATTTTGGCAGGTCAAAGTTTCCCGATCAAACGATGACGTCATAAGCTGTTTTCAGAAAATTGGTTATAAACCAAATTGAAGATATTTTTGCTTATCGTCGACCGATTTTGACATTTGAATACACGATTTTGAATGGTGTTAACCCCTAGCAGCTGTCTTTTATTGTTTAGAAAGAACAATGCAAAATGTTAAAGGGACATAAATCCTTCCAGTATGTCGTGCGACCTGTTGAGAATAGTGTTCACAACATTTACACAGGTTAGAGTTAATGTCACAAGATCATCTCGCGCGATAGAAAAAACAAGAAAATGAATCTGTTGGCAACATTTACATACATTTGAACTAATGTCGCAAAACTGAGTCATACAGGAACGCCAACATGGATGAATGTACCTTTAATTTTACTGGGGGGTTTTGTGTTTTTAAATGATTTTAAACCAATTTGATTTTAATAATTATCTGTCTAGCTAAGTAGCTAGCCACCTTAGCAATCTTCCCTTGGATGAATATGTATATACTTTCAAAGGCCGAACCTTTTTTTGGAAACTCGGCGGCTTCTTTATACCAGTTTTATCAGTTATACCAGTTTTGGTTTTAGGTGGATTATAACTACGTTGTATGCTCATTTCATGGAATGTCCGAGCATTCTGAATCTGGAAATAAATGTTTGGAAGAGGGAAGCGTGAAACCCAGCCAAACAACAAAGAAAGTGAAGCCTGCTCCATTATGTCGACAGTGGAAGTGATGGTTGCTTGGTTTGTTTGATTGTTGGTTGGTTGGTTGGCTTGTTTGTTTGTTCGTTTAAATTGATGCATCACGAATAACCTGATTTTGCACATTGATTAGGGTATTTCGAAAAAAACTTTTTTTAGGTATCTTAATTCCCTCCCTCCTATGTTGTTACATATGACTAACACTGACCACACTCAAAGTTTTAGAACATTTGGTCAATTCTAGAACCCCGCCCACCTCAGTTGAAATTTTGCCTATTTTTAGCATTATAACAGCATGTGCTTCGCTATGTTTATCTTTATACTTCTACAAGAAACTGTCATCAAACTACAAAACTATTTTAATGTTCTCAGTAATTACACACTACTGACTATAAAATATAATATGCTTATTTAGAATTAATACAGTACAAATTAAAACATTAAAACCTTGATTTCAGAAAATAGAGTCCTTGCCACTTGACCGGTGTCCATGTCCATAACGTGTCAATGGGCCTGCTGTGCGGCTGTTTTCACTCACTATCTCCTAGGAACTAAATAAGAACCAAGAATTGGGGCAAATATGAGATACCAGCTTTGTGCTTTAATTCAGTAATGGAAATGGTCATTTGGGCGCCCAAATTTCTACGAAGCGCGAGAAATTTGTCTCTTTTCAGCATCCGAGACACGGTTTGAGAAAAGACAGAAAACTACACACTCTTCAATCGAATACCTGTAATTACTTTTGAGTAGTGTGAGCTGCAGTAGCAACTTGTGGGTTTTGTTTCTTGTATTCGTTTAGTTCATTATAAGAGCTGCAGATCATTAAACGGTGCATCGGATCGAGCAGACGCAGAAAGGTGGCTTACTGAACAGCCATTTTTCTATATAGAAAAATGTATTGTACATGCAGAGAGTTCAAAGTTTTGCTAACATGTCTTTGTCATATTCTGTCTGTGCACTAAATGCAAACATCTTTGCAAGATACAAGATTGATGGCATCCATCGGACATGCATGGTGAGCTGCTCCTGGCTTCATCCAATCCATTTTTCGCTTTCTAGTAGTTTGAAATAGGAATGCCAACATTTTCATTATTGAATTAAAGCACAAAGCTGGAGACTCTTCTTGGCTCCAATTCTTGGTTCTTATTTAGCACCTTGGAAATTGGTACAAACTGGCTAAAGAAACCAGCAAATCAGTGGCAACTTGAACCCGATTTCCAAGAAGCTGAGCTGTTCGTTTGCCTTGTAAAAGTTGTAAAAATCTGTCGGAACGTCCATAAAACTAATTCAGGAGTAGTACGCTACAATTTCTAACGGTGAAATGCAGAAGCAATATTTGCTACAAGTTGTAGTGAAAAGCCTTTCCGAACTTCAAGAAGAACACTAATGAACCTGCAAGATTGTGAGTGAAAACAGCAGCACAGCAGGCCCATTGACACATTATGGACATGGGCACCGGTCAAGTGGCAAGGGCTCTATTTTCTGAAATCAAGGTTTTAATGTTTTAATGTGTCCTGCACGACATTCTAAATAAGCATTTTATATTTTATAGTCACTCATAGCGTGTAGTTATTGAGAACATTAAAATTGTTTTGTAGTTTGATGATAATTTGATGATAATTCTCTACCCATTGCCATTACATCACGATGATGGCTAACCGTAGATCTGCTATTGTACAGCGATGCTTTACATTTGGAAATTTGGATGCTAAAAACTTTGGGCATACAAGGTCTATGTTCGACCTCTTCTCGAGTATGCTAGTCAGGTGTTGTCACCGAATTTATTGAAAGACATTGACCAAATCGAGTCAGTTCAAAGGCGATATACGAAGTCTATGCCAGGACTGCACAGAAAATCATATGCACAACGGCTGAAACTATTACATTTGGACTCCCTCGAATTACGTAGGTTAAAGGTAGACCTAATTCTTACTTACAAAATTTTGCATCATAATTTACCTTTAACCGTTTCGTTCTTTGAGATTAACACTGACACACGTACACGGGGACATCAAATGAAACTGATTATCCCACGGTTTAAATTAAATTGTAGGAAGGCATTCTTCTCCATTCGCATCGCACCAGTTTGGAATTCGCTTACTGAAAACATTGTCTTGGCGCCGTCACTCTACGTTTTAAAAAAATTATTAAATGAATATAGTTTAAAGGCATATTTACTCCGTCCTGAATTTTGCCCATGATTGTGGGATTGGTTTTAATTGGAATTGAATGCTTAGACGGACTAGCCATCATTGTTGAATAGTGTTTTTAAATTTGTATTTATATATATATATGTCTCCTGACAAAGTATCTATTGATGCTGATACTGATTGTTTTACCATTTTATACCTTGTTTGTAATGGCTGGTAAGTCGTAAGTGGTCCTTCGAGACCCTCTCTTACCATTTGCTTTTCTGGAGCAATATAAAGCAATATATTTTCTTGTAGAAATATAAAGATAAACATAGCGAATCACATGATGTTATAATGCTAAAAATAGGCAAAATTTCAACTGAGGTGGGCAGGGGTCTAGAATTGACCAAATGAACTAAAACTTTGGGTGTGGTCAGTGTTAGTCATATGTAACAACATAGGAGGGGGAGGGGAATTAGGATACCTGAAAAAATTTTTTTTTTCGAAATACCCTAACATTGATAGTGGTACACCCCGAGGTGGTTTGTAATTTTGTTTTAAATCGGACCTGTTGTTGAGTAACAACGCATCCAGCGCTACGAAAGCAAATGTACCAAGAAAAAAGATGCGAAGAGTAGCTGAAAAGATGAGCCACAACGCAGTCTCAAATGCACTCTCAAACTGTGGCTAGTATATCACTCGTTCATTCGTTTGTTTGTTGGTTTGCCAGTTTGTTTGTTGGTGTGTTTGTTGGTTCGTGTTTTGGTTTGTTTGTTGATTTGTTTGTTAATTTGTTTGTTAATTTGTTGGTATGTTCGTTTGTTTATTGGTTTGTCTGGTAGTTTGTTTGTCGGTTTGTTAGTGGTTTGTTTGTTGATTTGTTAGTATGTTCGTTTGTTTATTGGTTTGTCTGTTGTCTATTGAGTCATTTGATGGTATGTTGTGTGTTTGGTTGTTGGTTTGTTGGTTTGTTGGTTTGTTTGCAGGTTTGTTTGATGGTTGGTTGGTTGGTTTGGGTGGTTTGTTTGTTTGGTTTGTTGGTAGGTTCTTCGCTTCGCTCCATTTTGTCGACAGTGTAACCTGATGACGCCCTAGTTACTTTAGATTTAACGAACGTGATCGTATCGTTGAGATTGGTGGTGACCCATTGACGTGAAAAGCTCCCGCTTGACAATGCGGCATCCACCTCCAGCGTTATACTGAAAGTAAAATAAAGGCAATGAGTATCGTTTCGCCTTTTAATGAGGTTGCTCTGTAGAAACATCTCCTTTAGGAAGCGTATCGAGCCAGTGAAGCAGAGTAACAACGACTGGGAAGGAACGACCAGGGTGGGGGGGGGGGGGAGAAGGAGGAAGAGGGGAGGGAGATTTTCTGCGATGCAAGAGATTGAGTGCATTAATATTGCATGTTACGGAGGATTCGCAACATCCTCATCAGTCATTAGTCGTCTGTTAATTACTGCAATGCCATTCGGTGCCTTTGACTCGGACCATATGGTGCCATTCATCTCTTTCCAACACAAGCCGCTTCATTAAGGAAGGATCAAGCTGCTACGTACAATATTTATGCTCGAGTAGTCTAAATTGGAGAGAATGGAATGGTGGTGGGGGGTGGAATAAAAGCGGAGAGCGCGCGACAGATAGTTGGAACAATAAAAGAAATTCGCTAGACTTTTCACGCTAACAAGTTCACACTTTGATTGCTATAAATGACGACCTCGTACATAGAACATGCGTGCGACTCGGTTCTATAGCCGTTGATTGTAGGTTTAATGGGGGTTTTACGCTACAAGTGTGCGAGGGCTTACACGCTCTTTAAAACGAACTACATTATTTCGAAGAGCGAACGCATGCCGGCATTGTCTTCTATTAAATATTTATGGGTGCGCACAAGAGGTGAAGCGCTTCTATGTGCTGCGAAACGGCTCTACAATGAATACGTGTAATTTATCACCAGTTTGCTTGCTGAGCAAGAGAGGTCTTATCATTCGTGAATGTTGGAATGCATGCTCAGAGTTTTCGCGCAAAGGGGGCAGGCAACGTGAATGCGACATGCCGTTGGACATCCGTGTCTTGACGATGGGGAAAGCATTTGTGTTGAAGATAATCTCGGCTTGCTAAATTTTGCAGCAAAGCCTCTCCGTATTCGAATTTTGAGTGAGCGAAAAGGTGATGAACAACGAAGCCACTATGAAACATGTTTACTCTACTGAATGAATGATGGAAATGTGTTTAATTAAAGGAGGATTGCCGCCAAATGACAGTTTGCAACACCCATAGGCGATTATCGCAACAGAGTTCTGTCTGTAGCCCTTACTTTCACAAGCGAAGGAACGTACAAATCAATTGATTGTTATGAAGCCAACGAGCTGCGTGCCTCCTCAATTATTTTCAGCATAAAGTTGGTGCGTCCACGTGCACCAAGGCGCAAGCAGTAAAGTTAAGCCAAACGACGTCGCGGGTGCTTCTTCCGGCTATCGACCGTTTTGAAACGCAGATTTTGAAATGCTATAGATGGGCGTCATCTAGTGACAGTCGTATCGTTAACCTTGACTGCTTGCTTCCTGGTGCACGTGGATCTACCAACTTTAGACTCAGCAATTAAGGAGGCACGTGGCTTGCTTATTATGAAAAAAAGAATTTCTTTGCGCTTTCATTCGCTTGTTGAACATAGAAATTAAATAACGGTAGACGGCGCTAAATGCTGCAGCCTGCCATTCAGTGAGCAGGCACCTTTAAGGTGTTGTTCAATGAGGATGGAAAGCTTTGGGGTTCTGCAGGAAAGACACTACATTAAAAAAACGGAAACCATGACGTTTCATGTACAAAAGGTCACACGGTCTTATCGTCGTCTTTACCTGTTTTCCTGGAGGAATTTTGTGTCGGTAAATTTTCTCATTCATAATTTTCACATTTGCCATTGCCCAAAATGTTACATCAGCCAAAATTAGGTGTTTGGTTTACTGTATGAGCACGCATCACGTACTTAACTTTATGCAGTCCCATTTAATAATAAAATTTGTTGCGATAGCAACGGGTCTGGCAAGGACAGGGGAGTCACTAACAGCCAGCCACAATTTAAATGTATATACAATGAACATAATAAGGCCAAGGAATGATGATGGTAAGAGGTTTGGGGACACGAATGCCTTACCACCAAGGTTAGACCTGCCAGGGACTCAAAGGCCCCCGATGGCATCGCCAAACGTGCAGGACATGGGAAGGGTGTGAAAAGTGTTAAAAGGCCCAAAATGATGCTGTACAATTAAAAAGTATAAACAGTGATAAAAAATTGTATGTTACGGTAAATATTAAAAACTAAAGCACCCAGTTAGTGGGATTTGTCATCACTTAAAAAAAATATATAAAAAAATTAAAAAAAAAAGTAAAGTTTTGAGCACACTTGCTAACAAATGCTGATTTTCGTTTGCTTTGCTCACTCAATCAGCACATCCCCCTTCAGTGGCTCCTCCCAAGGTTGGTGTTAATTGCGCAATGAAGCTGGAATTGCTCACTCGATCACAATTAATCTCATCTACTTGGCACATTACGGAGACAAACTACTTTAAAAAAAAAATTTTTCCTGCTTGATTGGACCCAGTGCTCACGAGGATCTGATTTGAAACGAACGACTCCCAGTCTCTTAGTGGGATTTGTTGTTTTTGTGAGTCGGAATTAATTTTATTACGGGGCCCTGGGTCAAAGCCACATAACCCCGCAAACAGAACTACAAACCAAACTACTAACTACTATACAATAACAGGAAGCCACGTGTCACTCCACCAATGCAATCACAAGACACCTCTACCATGCACATTGCACAAATCCCTAATTGTACAGCCACAAAGCACATCGCACCGCTCCACATCTCAACACCTCCCACACTTCCACCGTGTACAAGGAAGCACCGCTCCAGTTCTACCACCGACGACATGGAGCGGCCACCTGAACTTGCCTACGTCTATACCTCCCCGCCGCATTATTTTATTATTTCCTGCCGGCTTAACAGAAATTTCGGCTAAATTGCGGCCTGGCCACCAATTTTCTGGCAACCACCGCCTAACAATAAATCCGGCCGGCTGGTGGCTGATTTTAGGCTAAATCGATTGTAATGAAGCAAACAGTATCAAAGATGAAACTCGCTGCCCACAAAAAAATGGCGAATGTGAGGCAATTACTAACTGTAGGGGACTAGCAGATAAAAAAAAAAAAAAAAAAAAACATTGAAATCCATGATGGCGAAAAAATCTCCACCCTCAATTTATAGCATTTTAATAAAATCTAAGCCACACCACATGCATGTGTCCCGACGTTATTACTAGAACCTTAAAACGAAAACGAAAGTATAACCAACATGCTAATGTCCATGCAAATACATGGTTCTCTTACGTTTCTGGCAAGAGATCCGGTTTTAAAAACTATGAAACGTAAGACAGTCGAGCAGTTTCTCCATTAGAGATAAGTTGCAAGTACATTTGTGATTGTTTAGTGTTGTTTGAATGTATTACGGCTTAAAAACTTGCGGCTGTAGCTGTATTTTTTCCGGCCGGTAGGCTTATAACACAACCACCAGAAGTCACACATCTTACTGTGAACAGAAGTTGGGTCACGAGATGCCCTGGCAGGCAAAACAAGAGGCCCCCGACCCGTGCGGACGCCGGAGCAGACGCAGCGGCAGGCAGTAGGCCTATATACAGGTCGACGCTTGTCGCGCGACAGAACTGCGGAACCGCGTGAGCCTCCCAGCTCTCAAGTAACATCCAGAATCGCTTGCGCACTCTCACGAACCATCCAAGCGCCATATCGCTTCCGCAAAGCGCTGAAGCAAGCACCTGTTGAGGCAAAAAAAATGTTCAACAGTCTCAACACTTTGTAAGCCGGAATAATAATATTTTATTCAGGGGCCATGGCTCGAAGCCGTACACCACACTATCAACTACAATCCGTAATTTGACGCCGTAATTTGTTTATTAAAGATCGAGCCTGGATCCTAGGTCTTGTGCTCTGTCACATGCTATATTTATACAGCTAGGATGTACGTCAAAACAGCGCGGAAATAACAGCACGCGACAAAACAGCATCGTAAAAACAGCGGAACGACAAAACAGCATGGCGACAAACCAGCATACGACAAAACAACGAGACGAAAAACAGCGCACGATAAAACATGACAAAATAGTGCATGACAAAATAGCGCAACAACTTGTTTTAAACCACTTGAGAAACGATCTAAATAACAATTTTGTGCATCAATCTGACAGACTGAAATTAAAGTATAAAAGAAGAGGCGATAAAGTAGAGAAGCAAAGCCAAAACTATCATAAAACAGCTTTTCAAATTAAAAAGCCAAAAGTAAATGAAACTGAAAAAATTATACAGAAACTGAAAAAAAAGACTCGGCTGGATATGACGGTTTTATTGTAAATCATTTAAAAAATTTTATGGATAACAATGTAAATTTCATTATATCGCTTATAAATTGCATCATAGATACTGGAAAATGGCCAGAAAAGTTAAAGGTTCAGACTCTGCGACCAATTTTTAAAAAAGGATAAAAAAAAAACAGCATGAATATTTACAGGCCTATTGCTTTACTCTCAGTTATTGGAAAAATCATTGACAAATATTTTGTGACTCAACGAATTTTTAACAAAAAATAAAATGAGAAACAATTCAGTTTTTAGAAAAAAAAGGGGTACAAACGATTCCTTAAAAGAAGTAAATCAGCAGATTGCGTCACCATTAGAAGCAGGAAATTATTCAGGGGGTATTTTTGTTGATCTTCAAAAAGCTTTTGATTCCTTGGATAGAGGTATATATTCTTAAAAATAAAATTAAAAAAATGCGGTATACATGGGAAAATGTTTGACATCTTGGACAGCTACTTATCAAATTGAACCAGTTGCACAAAAAATTGATAACGGCATTAGTGAATTGACACCAATAAATTATGGAGTACCCCAAGGCTCAATACTAGGCCCAGTTTTGTTTTTAATTTATGTAAATGATTTAAATGAGAACAATAAATTAAATAGTATACTTTTTGCAGACGACATTCTTTACTTGGAAATTCAAGACTCGTATGACAGGTTGGTTACAAACTTAAAAGAAGGACTAAATTATATTCAAAACTGGTGTATTAGAAATGAAATGTACATTAGTGAAGAAAAAACTAAAGGAATCATTTTGAAAACTAAAGATAAGGTAGACGAAGAAGTGAACATAGTTTTGCACAATTGCGATAATATAAAATGTGGTAAAAACTGTAAAAGTATTGAGTTTGTCAAACACGTTAAATATTTAGGCCTAACTATCGACAAAAACTGGAATTTCAAAGAACATGTCGATACATACTGTTAAAAATATCCGAGCCATCCTTCCAAAACTTTATCTAAAAAACATACTTAGTCAGAAAAATAAACTGCTAATTTTTATGCTTGGGTTCAGTCACAATTGAGGTATGCAATTGAAGTATATGGCTTTGCCAACAAAACAGTTATTGAACGATTACAGAAAGTACAAAATAAAGCAGCAAAAATTTTATTTGCTAACAGATTTGTGCTAGAGACAAAAGACATTTTCCGTAATTTTCTATACCACTCTTGGCAAATAAAATACCAAAAGAATTTTGGGAACTTAACAAAATTGGCCAAATAAAAAAGATTGACAAAGCGATGACGTCTCGAAAACAGCTTTGCTTAAAGAAACAATTGTATTTTCTGTACAAATGATTTTTTTTTCATTCAAAAATTACTGTGTAGCTTTGTAAGAATCATTTTGTTTTTTGTGTTTTGTTTTCTTTGTTAAGTGTTTATGTAAGAATATTCTGTGTTAAAACATGCCAACTACAAACAAGCTCTTTCTGTACTTCGTATGGGCCTTGGAAATGTTTTTTGCAAATAAAAAAAAAAATAAAAAATAAAAAAACGATGATACTTCGAAATTATCACCAATGTGGACAATTTTCTGCATTATTTATTTATTTATTACAAATTGTAGATAAGAATAAAAACAATAAATTTAAGCACCAGGATCAGCATATACCCCCCCCCCCCCCCCAACACACACACACACACCACACACCAACTGTACCACTACTCGTAAGGAACACTACTGCTTAAACTTTTCGAACGCCAACATTAGTAAAGGCGGTAGCCCTTTACTGTAAGGTTTGATCCCAACTTCCCATGTTAAAGCTGAAATTTCGGTGCTTAATTTCTCTGCTGTCTTTCAACATTTTCCACTCAAATTTGGTATACAAGCTTTATTGGACTTGGTGAACATGTGTACCAACTTTTATTAATTTCCGATTTGACACATCGGATATCTGGACTTGAACTGTAATCGTGATTTTTGTTTTGTCTTCTTGTTCTTGGCAAGACAATTTTCTGCTACGCTGTCTAAAGAGCAAACTATTTGTCCTATAAAGCTAGTTCTTAGCTCATTTTACAGGTATTGCTCTGTAGATGTACCCTTTCCATAAGGCATTTTCTAATTGGTCAAGAGGTTCAAGGGTTAGGGAGCTCTAAATGACCAGATTGATTGTTTTACATTGTTTTAAACATTGTTATTATTCAACAATGCCAATCAGCAAATGCCAGACGCATGGCATAGATTTATTTATTTATTTATATAGATTGCCTTGGCCCAAAGCCATGCGCTCTCGTATAGAACTACTTAAACCTACTTAAAACTACAGAACTATAACATCAGATAAACATCAGATGGCATAGATTGAGATTAATCAAACAATACTGGTGAGCCAACAATTCACCCGAACGTGAAGAGGAAGGATTATCCTCATTACCATTTTGATTTATATAATGAATTCGCGTCATACTCCCGTGTTAAAGCTAAAATTTCCGTTGCATGTTTAGCTTGTCGTCCTATAGTGTATTATAAATAACGGAGAAAGCCGCTAATACAGAGCTGCGTACAAACCAAAAAAAAAAAAGTGCACTGAATGAGCGAGCGAAGCGAGCGAAATCAGTGCATTTGCAATGAGTACAAATAGAAGCAAGACGCAAGACTCAGATTGTAGATTAAAGGGTTTGTTTCCTTATTGTTTGTGCAAACCGTAATTGATAAGGATACAAAACATTAAAAAAAGCTAATCTAAACTGCATGGTATACGCCAAAGTAACACGAATTAGTAAACCAAAACGAACTCGTTTGATGTTTAAGGTATAAGGTTTAGCTGATTCGAAGTCAAAACAGCAAAGGAACACAAATAAACTTTCCTGTAAGATTTCAGATACTGCAGTGTTGCTGTACTGTTTAGTCCACGTGAAACCTTACTGCTGTATTCAACCATTAGACGCGTAAATACAATTAAGGTAAGAATCCAAATTTCAAAACTTTTCATACCCAAACAAAGGAATAAAAATGTAAGGTTACACATTCGACTACTTTCTTGACTAATTTTTTTCAGTGTTCTTCAATCACGTCATTTTACTTATCGTTCATCACCTTACTATTGTCAAAGACTCGCACGAACCCTCAATTACCTGTAGAGCTATTGTAAGCCCACTAAGACTGTAGGTTTTAAGCATTTTCTGCGATGTCGTGTAGCCAAGTAAAATGCACCAACCATTAGCTGAAGTATCGTGTGCAAAAAAAATATTGTTAAAAAACAATTTAATACAGCAGTAAGGTTTCACGTGGTCTAAACAGTACAGCAACACTGCAGTATCTGAAAGCTTACAGGAAAGTTTATTTGTGTTCCTTTGCTGTTTTGACTTCGAATCAGTTAAACCTTACCTTAAACGTCAAACGAGTTCGTTTTTGTTTACTATTTAGTCACCACTGGGCTCTTTCCCCCCCTCCCCCCCCCCCACCCCTCATACAGATGACCTGAAACATTAATTGCCGGAAATTTCAAATTGGGGTTGTCCATTAACACTCAAATTAAAGATACGGTAAAAAATATCCTGGTCACTTACGTTTCAAAGGTTGCGTCCCGTTTCGCCAAATCCCGTTTCGCCAAAAAGAAAGCAGATTAACAGCTTTTACCTCAGGGGCCAGTTCCGTTTCGCCAAATCCCGTTTCGCCAAATATCGTTCACGAAATTTTAGGCACACGAAACATTAGTTTAAACAAGAACATTTATAACATGATGATGGTCAGACATTTATAGACAAACACCCGTTTTGCAGAATCCCATTTTGCAAAATAATTTGTTTCAAATTACGTACTTCGCTCGCGCTACCGCGCTCGCTGTGGATAAACACATAACATCAGAAACCACAACATAAAAAAAATTACTAACAATTAGGCATGCCTCTATAACTTCTGCAATGTTAAATTTTTGAAGAATATTTTTATTCTGAGAAAGGGGATTCTGCAAAACGGGAATTCTCGTTTAGAAAAGGTTAACCATCATGTGTATAGCTAACTATTCTTAAAAGAGACCCTTGGCATTGACGTATGACGCCGAAGCATTCTAAACAATCATGTTTCAAGCGCACGTATTTCCGTCTGTATTGCCGTTTGTATTTTCCGTCTGTAAAGTTTTCAAAATGCTAATAAATTAACTGGGCTTATTCTACCACTTGCCTCTGTTAAATGTTTGCCTTTTAAAGCCCCATTACATAGAAATAAGGTATTAAATTTCGTGTACGTAAAATTTTGTCAAATTCGTTTTGGCGAAACGGGATTTGGCGAAACGGGACTGGCCCCTGAGGGCAAAACTGTTAATCTGCTTTTTTTGGGAAATGGGATTTGGCAAAACGGGATTTGGCGAAACGGGATTTGTTAAAACGGGATTTGGCAAAACGGGAGTTCACCGTTTCGAACCGTAGTAGGCGCTGGACCACGAGAAGGACGAGGAAGGCGGTTTGAACTTCATACATCTCCCGCATCTTAGAAGGAAAAACCCGTTAGAAACCAGACCTACTTCCCAAAAGTGTTATATACAGTTTGTAATTAAACGTAATATTTTAGGCCTAAATAAATAAGACTGAAATTGCCCTCAGTTTTCATTTAAAGTTCTTATTTTATTTTTTCAAGTATGGTGGTTTTACTTAGTTTTATGTGTGGTATGTGGGGAGAGGGGGGGGGGGGGTAATATCCTGAAGCTTCAATGTATTGTTTATACAGTTTGTAATAAATAAATCAATAATACAGAAAATTGCCCACAGCAGATGATAATTTCGAAGTATCATCATTTAAAAAAAATTGATTGCGCTATTTTGTCATACGCTCTTCAGTCGTGCGTCATCACACTGTTTTGTCGTGCGCTATTTTGTCATGTGCTGTTTTGTTGTCACACTGTTTTGTCGTTGTGCTGTTTTGTCGCACGCTGTTTTGTCGTATGCTGTTTTGTCGTCACGCTATTTTGACGCCGCTGTTTTTTCGCGCTGTTTTGACGGGATACCGTACAGCTCATTATGCGCACTTACAACTCGTACACACTAGAGTGCAATTTCCAAGCAAACAACTTACGTCGTCAATTCGTATGTCACTAGCCAGGACTATTCACAACCAGAGCAATTCATACTGGAACAATTCACTGACAGAACAATTCGCAATGCATGATGGTGAAAGGAAAAATCAAAGTAGAAACGGAAATGGGTGAAACCATATGAGTTGAGTTTTGTTTGGATGGATAAGCAACTCCCAGCTCAAATGCATAGCCGAAGTGCGTAGTCTTCGATGGCAAGCGTGACCCAGAATACAAAGCGCGTCCGCTACTTCCGTCTGACCAAGCCTCCATGAGGTATTCGCGGTTGATCCGCTCGTAGACGAATGGAATTCCACCGTAGGCGGTAGAATTCTCTTTGAAATACGCCCTGTACTACGTTGTTTATGATATATCAAACGTAGGTAAGATAAGAGATTGTTACATTGCCAGGCGTATATAGGTGCCATTGTGTTTTGTAACAAAGTTTGACAGTAGAACGAAACCTTAACGTCGATTGTTGGGGAAGTAAATATCGTATTTTTCTAACACACCGAGACGGGGTACTTATGAATGCATGATATTTGCAAGAAAACCGGTGTAGAATGAGTCATCTTCTTGTGACAACAGTAAGTTTAACCAAGTTAATATGTCGTAGCAGCAGTAAAATTGAAAAAATTACTAAATCCAAATTAGTACCGTTATACCAGTTTAGTACCGCGTTATGCTAGGCGTCGTCTGTTTTCTCCGCCATGTTGAAAGATGGTTTTAGAGGGATTAAACCTAGTGCGTTGGGTGTAAATTTCCGATCACGCGGCCACGAGTGCCGATTGGCGTGGCGGTACGTCCTTTGATGCCGCGCTCTTAAACTTCCGGTTTGGTCAAGTTGCTTATCCACCCAAACACAACTCAACTCCTATGGTGAAACCTACAAACACACACCAACTCTTTGCAGTAATGTGCTACTGCACGCAAACGCCGGAGCTCACTGAGGCCTCGCTGAGAAGTGCACAGGAGTGTATGAAGAGGGCCCGTCTGGAGTTCTATCAGCAATCCACGCTCGGAGCTTAAACCGCTGTGCAATGAAATGCGTGCAGTGTAGGAGAAAATGGGCTACCGTCTCTTCTGTACCTAAGAAGTGAGCAGCCAGCCGAGTATTGCTCAGTCCGGAAACGCGATAACATGTCAGACGCGCCATCCAGTTCGTCAGCTGGTCAAGGGGCGACTGATAACTACACAGAGGATGAAACTGGAACAGCCTACGGACAGTCACTACAATCCGGTAATGATAAATTTATTCGGGCCGTGGCCCAAAGCCGAACGCCCTGCTACAGAAACTAAACTTAAGTTAAACTAATTCCTAACCGCCTACAATCCGGATTAATAAATTTATTAAGCCTAGAAAGCCTACAATCCGGTCAATATATAATCATATCAAAAACCAATACTGGTAAAAGGGGCCGCCAAGTTCCGAATGGTTCGGCCCTTCAAACGCGTGATATCAACACACTAAAACATTCCCGGCACGGCCCGGAGCCAAGCGCCCTGCAGGTTTATACAATTATAGCTATCTTATCCTAAATACCAAAACAATGAAACGAAACGATGTGCGTATAACGCTTAAGCATGTTATAATAGACTGTTGGATGACAATACAAACAATGGTTACAATAATAATTTTGCATTTACGCGCCACTTAAGGGCCACGTGCTTCTACCTGCAACCCCCATTTTAGAAAAAGGCACTTCCCCGTAGTATACTCTTTACCGGTGTGACAAATGTAGATATGCGAAATTTTCCAAACGAGCTGTAGATGTGTCTCTATACCCTATGAGAATTAACATTGGAGCCCTGTCCTTAGCTAGCTAGTTCGTTATAGCTAGCCAGTAACGCAAATCAACGTTATTGAGGGTACTTTTTTCTCCATAATGGACACATTCCCACACTTTAATGTTGAAGTTTTCTTCATTACTGGACCCAAGACACCTGATTCCAACGATTTCCAAAGATATCCACCGGATGGAGAATTTACGCCACGTTTGGCTGAAATCGGGTATAAGCTTGTTACAGTTGAAGGCAGTTTACCACCAAATGAAAGTCTGAAGCGTCTGGCGCCATCGAATTCTCTCTATAGTGTCCGCGGCCTACATTGAGTTCTCCGCAGAACGAACACAGATAATCGATTGTACGTTTTCAGTAGCAGAGTGCCTTGTTGATATCCAAGATGGTTACAAAAACAATGGCGGCCATCGATTAAAGCCACCCCATCCAGGAAGACGTAGCCGCTCACATAATACTTTCAGGACTCAAGATACACCGCGCGCACAATAGTGCTTGCTCTCGGCACACAAAGAAATGCACAAAGCATATATGTTGACACAACGAACAAGCCACGTGCCTCAATTATTGAGTAATAATTTGGCACGTCTCGTGCACCTGGAAACAAGCAGTAAAGATTAAAGATATTACTGCCACTAGATGGTGCCACGGAATTTTCTTTATAACCTATCATGGCGCCATCTAGTGGCAATAATGTCGTTATCTTTTACAGCTTGCATACAGGTACACAAGGACGTACCAAATTTTGAATCAATAATTAAGGAGGAACGTACTGGTTTGTTTGTTGGTAAAAAGATATTTCTTTATGTATTCCTTTGCTTGCTGAGAGCAGTTGAGAACTACATAGCGCTAGATGCTGAATGTTTTCGTTTGGTGGGAACTTCAGACGTTAAATGAAAAAAAAAAACTTGACCATTGCTACGGGTTGTAGCACTAGTCAGGTTTTTCGTTTAACCTTTGATCTAATAGTCGGTGGGATTAGCTTGGTGATTGTTCGTTGGTGGGGTCGATATCACTACTTTCTACAGGGGGAAATACTTCCGTTAGGGTTGGAGCACCACGTAAAAACTCGGTGGCAGCCATTGTTGTTCTATATTACTACTGTGATAGGCTGAAACTTAGCAGGTTCTTTCTCCCTTGCGGATTTTGTTTCAGATGAATTACTTTCAACAGGGTTCGTACCAGTACTTACAAACCTTACAAGTCCTTATTTTTCATTTTACCATTTGTAAGGCCTTACAAGTCCTTGACAAATTGAAAATGCAGTACCTAGTCCTTGTAAGTCCTTCTTTTAATTTCCATACCAATTGAATAAAGCTTTGGCTGGCAGTTTTTGTTTACGTATCATTTCAAATTTATTTTCTTCTGTGGCGACCGTTTTGGGACTTTTGTATCGTTATCTGGGATAAAACTTGAAAATGGAGACAATTTTCAATATAACCCAACCGAAAATAACTATACAAAATTAGACCTATAATGGTGTCCTTTTCTAGTTGTCTCATGATAAGCGAAATTGTACACAAGTGGGCAGCAGAACTTCTTACCGGTGTTAAGTCCTTTACAAGTCCTTGAAAAAAGTCCTTACAGGGCCTTGAAATTCGTTCAGCCGAAACAGTGGCGTAACTTCAAAATTTGGGCCCGGAGGCAGCAGTACAGTGAAGGGCCCCACTTCATAAAAAAATGCACTTATTGCCACACGGGAAGAGCCCAGTGGAGGGCCCCGTTCATTAAAAAAATAAATCGTAATTTTGCCACACAAGGCAAGAGTCCAGTGGAAGCCTTCCCCACCTTTCCCCCCCCCCCCCCACCTTAAAAAAAATACAATTTTATCCACAAGGCGAGATGCCAGTTCAGGCCCTTCACACAAAAAATTGCATTTTTTTGCCACATAAAGCGAGAGCCCAGTGGAGGACTTCAAAACAAAAATTGCATTTTTTGCCACATGCGGCGAGAGCCAAGTGGTACCCGTACTCTTCCTCCCCACCCCCCACCCTTCTTCATAAAAAATAAAACTTAAGTTTTTGCAGCGCAAGACAACTAACTTTTTTCACGAAACTATAGCAATAACTTCTGATATTTTGCGGTTACAAAACAATTTTAAATTGGGGCCAGTGAGGGGGCCCCCAAAGTCGGTGGGCCCAGAGGCGGCTGCCTCCTCTGCCTCATTGTAGTTACGCCACTGAGCCGAAATGGTACGAACCATGTGTCAAACTGTTGCTTAATAATAACCATTTCTGCACTGGTCATTGCTATACACATTTTCTTACTATGTGAAAGGTGAGCAAAGAAATTGGGCAAGAGGTTCCGACAATTTTGACTCAGAATCTAAAAATTAATCATACATCATTAGCAAAATAGCCATAATCTTTGTAACTAGGTTCGTAATATCTGTTAGTTTGATTTGTTTGTGTATGTGTGTCCGCAGTGGGAATCTCGAAAATCCGTATTCTGTTGAAATCCGCAGTGGGAATTTCGTTAATCGTAATTTTTTGGTTTGTTTGTGTGTCTTTCAACCTGAATTGTCTGCATAAGAAATGATTCGACTTGTTTTTTTCAACAAAGATGACGTCATGACTGGTGACGTCATGTTTTTTTCCAGTCCCAACATTTTCGTGCAAACGGAATCTAGGCCTCCGTGTCTCTTAACCCTTTTTCTAACTAAATATAATGAAAGCCTGGGCGACTGATAACGGGAAATCATAGTATTTTCATGTAAACGGGAAATAACAACAACGATCTACAAAACTGGCCATATACGGGGGCTGCCCTAGCCATCATTCAAGAAATTATACAGAAATTAATGTACACTAAAAGACCTGACAACAAAAGGACACCGAAAAGAACAAATGTCACCTCTACCAGTTAATGGCTCAAGACCACTGGCACACAAATTCCATCAATATGCCAACCTTTCAGTTTTCACGGCTTTTTTGTTTTTCTTGTCAAGCAAACACGAATTGCAATATAACCCTGATATGTTTTCATACAAATGAGGACTTGCTTTGGGCAAATCTAAATTCTTCAGGGGGGTCAGAGAGGAAGGGACGTCGAGCCGAAATGTACGTTTCCCAAAAATTCACGGAATCCAAATGTTCTACTTGAAAGTTCCCCCCACTGTTGTTTGTGGGTAAAGCTGCTGTTTTCTGGAATTGAATTGAAAGTTGTGGGGGAGAGAGAGAGGGGGGGATCGTTAGCAGTCAAAGAAGATTCCTCCCAGTTGGCCATTTTCCGTATGGAAAGCAGCTAGTGGGCGCTCTGGGCTTAACCTCAGCCCAACCACTCGCTGCCTCTCTTCCGCTTGCTGGTGGCAGGGAGGGGTGTTTTTCCTTGCTTTACTTGCACGTCACGTGATCACCACTCCGCGCCGTCTCTTTTCCGGTACCGCCTACAGCAGAGTTCAGATTATCACTGAATAGCACACTTTACACCCGTTCTCGTCAAAATCGAAACCGTTTAGAGATCTGGTTGTCCGCTGTCCGCGTAACGAAACACGAAAGGAGTTAGTTCCTCCGATATTATTAAATGGATATTTCGTTCATTTGTTTCGGGCTTCGGAGATTGTCGGTTAAACAATTTCGTTGTACTTTGTCAAGTTTTACTCGCCTCTCCTTTCCTTTGTGTCGAGTTTGCGGGTCTGTGACAATTCGGTCCCCGACAATTGCGAGCCAGAATTAAGAGCAATGCCACAATGATCGGTCCCGTGTAAAGTACAATCCGTGCGAAAACTCGGTGCCGCCAAAATAAGAAATAAAAAATGAACTCGCCCGAGTGGGAAAAGAGGATTTACGTAAATAAATGTAAATTAGTTGAGCTCCATGTAGTACTGTAAAATGTGTTCGCAATTTATTATGGCTTTCTTACCAGCCTCGAATAGCAGTTGACATCAAAGCGAGTCAAACGGAAGCGATTCTAGCGTTGCCTTGGTCATGGCTCAAGAAGCAAGGGGAGAACTTCCTCCAACGAAACGTGTACGACCCAAAGTTTTGAAATTGCAGCCACTAATGTTGCGGCTTTACACAAAGTACAGCCTTGGCCGAAAAACACTCCCTGAATTTTTAACTGGCATTGAACACACCAGATGTTAAAGTTTTTTTTTAATAGTCATTGGGCCTGTAACTGGCGAAATGTTTTGACTTGGGACCGAATTGTCGTATGTGGTATTTTTTCCTGAGACCGAATTGTCCGAGACCAAGTTTTTGAGACCGAATTGTCAATGACCGAATTGTTCGAGACCGAGTTTTTGGGACCGAATTATCCGAGACCGAGTTTTGGGGACCGAACTGTCCGAGACCGAGTTTTTGGGACCGAATCGTCCGGCCCTGACACCAGTTTCTAATAAGGTTAAAAGGACCCATCAAGTTTTCGCCATAGAAAGTAGTGATATCAGAGTAAAAAAAAAACTGCGACCAAGTTTGTGGTCCGAACTGCGACCACTCGAGCTTAACTGTCATATCAATCTCATAGGTACCAGTTAAGATTGAGTTATCCAGGTTGAGACGAAAAAATTTTGGCTTTGATCATTACTTTCTATTGCGAAAACTTGGTGGGTTTCTGTACGATTATCGGGTTTTTGTACGACTCCATCCATTTTGGTTGTTTTATGGTTTCAATCTAGTAAAAGTTAGTTGTGAGCTCCTTATGAAAATCTCATTATTTTAAATCGTTTCTTGTACAGCCTAAAATATCTTAAATTTTATTACAGTTATTAATGGTCACTGATTCCAATAAAGTGTCCGTTGTAATACATTTGATCATAAAATAGAAACCAGTGAGCACGATCAGTTAGTTTAGTTTAGTTTGTTGTTGTTGTTTTTAGGGAGCAAGAATCCAAATTGGGTTCAAAGGGTTTTTGCGAGCGTTAACCGCTACCGGTTATCTACCTGACGAAGTTCTAAGACCTTATGCAGCACCCGGGGTTATTTATTTCAGACAACAATTCGATTTAATTATGAAACGGAAACAATATGTTAACCGAGGCTGCATTGTTACTCGGCCAGGGAGGACATTGTTTGATCAGAGACGGCGTATTTCCAACGTCACAAAAGTAGGATTATAAATGATTACACACGTTTGAGTTAAAACTTTTCCAAATTTAATGTCAAACCAAAAGGCGCCTATTGCAGTCACTTGACTTGATCAACAACAATTAGACGCCAACATTAGACACGACTGGAAGTGCCAATAATCTAAACTTAATGGATGAAGCGCTAGTACGCTTCAATAAACCGTTGATTGATTGATATTTTATTGAGCCGATAAGGCCTCTAAGCTATTCGCTCACAAAACTTACAAAATCTGGTTATCCATGACAAAACAATGAAATGAGGTCCTCAAAGAGTGCTCAACGTCACTTATAACGGGTTTTTTGTTAGGTTTTTTGCTTCGAAAATTGTGGGCTAAATTGGTTCGTTGAGTTTCGTTACCTTTTATTCACCTCTCACCTTCGATTTTTAGGGTCGATTTAGATTCTTTTGCGAACGGTCTGTCTGTCTGTCTGGGTGTTATAAACGGGACAGAAAGCCAATTTTGCTAGATAAATGTTAAATATGAATGCAAACCTATTTACGTTGCCTTTTGGACTTAAATCTCAGACTGCCTGAGCGGGGAATCGAACCCACGACCTTTGAAACCAAAGGCCGGAATACTGCTAAGCCATACTGACATGGCTGATACTGGCCATGTCAGTATGGCTGAGCGGTAGGATTCCGGCCTTTGGTTTCAAAGGTCGTGGATTCGATTCCCCGCTCAGGCAGTCTGACATTTAAGTTCAAAAGGCAACGTAAATAGGTTTGCATTCATATTTATTTATTTGTCTGTGTGTTCGCGCTATAACGTTTGAACACATTCTATGGCGCATTTCTAGGTCTAAGTTCGAAAATGGGTTGAATCCGTCCGGGAAATTCTCCACTAGAAATAATCCAGGACTTTTGTTGCAAACGTATGGCGTTCGTTATTTTTTCTTAAGCCGACTGATGTCATCAATCTACGACCAATGACTGGGAACTATGTAGCCTTTGTCAGCGGCTGACGTCACCACCAACCGACCAATGACTGACAACTTGCTCAAATTATTCTACAGATCACTGACGTAAGCACGCGGCCCCACTGACGTGTATGTTCCTACATATCAGTCGTGCCGTGTGGCAACGTCGCTATCGGATAAATGAAATATTCAAAACGCCGGGACTAAACGGTTTGGAAGCCTTCCTGTCATAAAACGGCCAAACGGTGCTGAATATTTTTAATGTTGATTCAGTTCACTATTGGTCGAATCTAGACACACGCTAGTGTGTCGTGCCAAATTAGGCAACAATCATCACAACAAACATCACATCAATTCAATTGTCGAGGTTGTAAACCATTGTAGCGCGGCGCAATAGCGTCAGTGTCTTATATCTTGAAGCATAGTTGGGCACATTTCAGGTACTTGGGGATAAATAATAATGCGGTACAAAAGCTTAAATTGTGTTGAAATCGAGAGCAATGACCCGCCTGACAAAATTAACTCGTGTAGGAATGCCAGCTAAGCTGCTTTCAATGCAAAATCTGACCCTCAATAACGTTGAAAATGTGCAAACAGCTAGTAGTAGTTAGCTAATTCTATTCCGCTCATTCCCATGTTAATTTCCATAGGGTGATTATTCATCGATACCCAGATAACGGGAGGGCTTCCAGCTATGAAATTGGACGAATGGCTACAGTACGATACGATCTGCGTACCTTTTATGGTTTGGAGCCTAGGGGTGTAACGAGGATGGCGTGGGATGGCGCGTAAGTACGAAAATATTGTTATAACAATTGTTAGTACTGTCAGCATCGTCTCTCATTGGATAGCCAAACTTCGGACAATGACAACGTGTATACTGACGTGCGTGTCTAGACACACACTAGTGTAGCGCGATGAATCTAAACTACGTTACCAAAGAAATTGTATTCACGTCCACTTCACGAAAAATAAACCATCTCTAAAAACAAAGCAAAATGAACAAAGGCAAAAACTGGTGAAGAGGCCACCAAGTTGAGAGTGGTTCGGCCCTTCAAAGGAGTGATATCAACACACCAAAATTAACGAAATAAAACAAATTACAACAATTACAATAGACATGTCACTTTATTACCCATCTACACGGTAGTGGAGTTGAGTCTAATACACAATTAAAAAAAAAGGACTGATATCATATCAAAAACCAAAACTGGTAAATGGGGCCGCCAAGTTCCGAATGGTTCGGCCTTTCAAAGGAGTGATATGAACACACCAAAACATTCGCCAACTTAATCGCACCGGAGGCACATGGGAAGAATAAGTGTCTCTCGTCCGATTTTAATTTTTTTTGTTTAATGAACTAAGAATTACATGCTGAATAACGTTTTCCTTTTCCATTTTTGGGGCAAAGGCACCGTTTGGGCATGGTGAAGGGTCAAAGTTAGACTTCGGGAGTTTGACGTGACGTCGTCCATGTTGCCGGCAGGCTAGCTGACGCCACGCAGGGAAGCATGAATTAATTGCCCTATGAAACAACAAACTCCCACAGGTTCCTTACAAGTGAAACGCCAAACAAAAGCCGGTACCTATAACCTAACCTAACCGACAATAACAACAAAACCACACGCAACTAAGAACAACCCACCTATCTGAAATGTTTACGAAAAAATAATATTTAAGCTATCCGAGACACAAACGAACGCGGTGAGGCTAGAACGCAAAGAGTCCGGTTTTGATTAATCCCTGTAGGCCAAACGAAGCCTTTGCCGCAAAAATGATATGGGAAAATGTTATTCAGCTGATCATTTTACGTAATTCTAGCGCAACATGAAATTGATCGGTGAGGAGACACCTATTCTTCCCATTAGCCGCACCGGATAATACTTTGGACGTTAAATGGAAACTTGAACATTGCTACCGAAATTAGCAATGTTCTAGTTTTCATTTAATCTTCGAACTATTAAGCGGTGCGATTAACTTGGCGAACGTTTTGGTGTGTTGATATCACTCCTTTGAAGGGCCGAACCATTCGGAACTTGGCGGCCCCTTTTACCAGTTTTAATTTTTTATATGTTAAACTTACAATTTTAAGAATGAAACCCTTAGGATAATCGTATCGGGGTCATTTTTAAATGGGAGGTGTGGGCCGCCATGCCATGATGCCATGCCATCGTAGCTGATCAAAAATTACAAACGCAAGAGGCCACTGCTTTTACGTGTTGCGCGCGTCGTGAAATGGCGGCCAAGAAAGCATTTTGGTTTTTGGATTGTATTCTTTAAGGAGGTGTAATTATTCACTGGTGTTAGACAATTAGTAGCCATATCGATTGCTGTATTCGCAAGAGAAAACAAATCGACTCTCACTCTTATTGGTTTAAACAGGTTTATTTCAGGTGGATTCGCAATCTAACAGTGCACTCCAAATCATGTTGCGAGTTGAAGAGATCACACGTCAGATCACAAGTTCTGTAGCATCAAACTGAAGCTGGCATCTGACTGGCAAAGAACCCACAAGTTTATATTAAAAACTAATTTTTGGCCACTGCCCTTTTCGGACCTTGTTCACTTGACAACATAGCAATGCGAATGATACCTAACAAATATACGAAAAAATTACTGATACTTACACATAAAAGATTAAAAAGGAAGAGACTAAGATTTGCGACCAGCCACTGTCCGTAATCTTGTGAAGTGACGGTGTAGACTTCATGCTGTACTATTTATGCGTCAAGGGCTGGATTACGGGTGGAATTATGAAAAGAATTACAAATAGGAGTAGGGCTATTGATGTTTATTGTTCAGGAATTAGATGTAAAGAGACTCGCTTGCCACTGCTTTGTCTGCAACAAATAATTCTAATGAGATAACGACGAAGATAAATGAGATTTTGGGGGCATGCTGACTTAAAATGGAGTTTGTGGAGGAAAAGGAGAGGAATAATTTCTAGTTATGAATTTCAAAATACAACTTACTAGTTCGACAGCTGGGAATGGGATAGTAGTTTGGGAGTGGGGAGGGATGCCATGGTGCTATACATTGTTGCAGGCTTGGTGAGCTCGTGGTCACAATGTATGGAATTTTGCAACACAATTGATATTGAACAATACAATAGATTTTTTTTGGTTTTTGGGGGGTACACAAATTGAAAAACAGATCCGGATAGCAAGGCTCTATGGGAAGTAATGCATGATCGTCCAGAGTTAACTGAGAGCATAACTCGTACCTATCCCTACAACACCTGATTAAGAGAATGAGCCAATCTCAACAGTCTGAATACAACGAGGGGGTACCGAATTGTGAAAAAGCGTACACCGGTTTTCGGATATGTCCAGTGGTGTATGGGAATTTAATCCGGATTTGTTGGATTTAAACTGGATTTAAAAACAGGTTATTTCATATTTGCACCCATTTCTGTGCCAAATTGATCGTATTTGGTCGGATTTATACCGATTTAAGTAGGATTTATTGGATATAATTGGATTTAAGTCGTTTTTCTTTGCATATTTGGCGGATATAGGTGAATTTAATCCGGTTTGTTGAATTTAAGATACCGGTTCTTTTTCGCACCAAACTTGGTCGGATTTGTTCTGAATTTGAGCGGATTAAAGTCGTATTTTTTAGATTTAGTTCGGATTATTGGGATTAAAGTCGGATTTTTTCCGAATTTTTCGAGTGTTTTCTCAATTTAAATCCTAAGTTGTAGGATCTGCTCCGGATTATCATGGATTAAATCCGGATTTCACACCAAGTGTACACCGGAGTTATGAAGTCGGTACCCCCTTGGAATACAATGCCCGAAAATGTTTAATATCAACGTGTGGGTTTTTTTTTTGCAGGCCAGGGGCAAGCCTCAACTTGAAGCCGATTTCCCCACAAATTAATTCTACTACAAGTGTAGTATGGGGAGATGAGGAGAAATGAAAAGCCTAGCAATGGTCCTATTCGACCATCCTCAGAACGCAGTTGCCAACAATTTAAAACCAGTTGAAGGGCAACTTCGTAATTTTCGCCTATACAGGGCGATCAGTTAGTTCTGGGGCCAGAAAAGATTGGATTTCTGTCGTTAACCC
>JAHWFP010087643.1:0-31197 GCA_023313725.1 Lithobius niger | reverse complement strand
ATTCATTACCAATGTTAAAAGCATTCCATTGACTTTGTCAAAGGCGGTGGGCGCCATCATCACAAAGCCCCCTAGGGTAGCGAGCGGGTTCCAAAAACAAAAAAAAAAACAACTTCGCAACAGTCACAACCCTGACTTAGGGAGGATCAGGGGTTAAAGAATACGCCGGGCTGCAACAAAAGGTCCAACACGATATAGTCTGTCAGCGTGGACAGACATATCACAAAGATAGTGTAAAGTAAACGCTGGAGAATGTTGCCAGGACGCTGCTTCCATAATATCAGAAATAGGAATATTACTGTAATGAGCGCAGGAAGCCAAGATAGCACGCAGCTCGTGCGCCGTAACTCGAATCCCTTGATCCGCACAACTGATATCAACGGAATCGTACGCTTGAACAAAACAGTCTTGATTCAGGTGGAAATCATACGAGCATACGTCACTCCACATTGAGACGTGAATGGAGAGAATAGCTGAGTCCGACCTCGGCGGATGGGTTAAGATTCTTTGAGATAGAAACGGAGGGCCCTGATCAGGCAGAGCGTTCGTTCCTGATATTCACCAAGGATGTTAGTCAGGGCAGGGATAATGAAAGGATGGGATCGTTCCGATGGCTTCTGGACTTGGCTCTAAAAGAGGCTTGTGGTGTCAGCGTTACGCCTCAAAAATTATCGAGGAAGACACAGTTAGCTGGTGTGGCGGAAAGAGCCTGCAATTCACTGCAGAGGAGGCATGCAGCAAAGGCCACAAGGAACACTGTTTTCCTGGTGAGGTTACTGAGACGACAGGACGCGAGAGGCTCATATGGAGTAGACATGAGAGCAGTAAGGATGATAAACAAGTCCCAGTCCAGGAAAAGACGATGGATACGCGGTCGTTCAATCTCAAAGGACTTGACAAGGGAAGCAATCCGAAAATCATCGAGAAGGGCGGAATTTACAGCAGCTATAAAGACGGCGTTAAGTGCGAATCGGTGCACCAAAATAGTAGAACTGCGGAGACCATCATTGAAAAGGAAGTCTAGGAATCATAAGAGGTCTGGAACAGAGGGACCGACTGGATCGCCTTGCTGCGCGTTACACCAATGAAACCATCGTTTCCAGTGGCTGTCGTAGATCTTGTAATCGAATGATAGTAACCACCCGCGTAGGCACGACTGCGGTTTGGGATGGAGGATGGTTCTGTTGTTCTGAGAGAACAGGTCCGGGAGGATCGGTAGTCATCGAGGTAGGTCGATGAGGAGGTTCAGAAGAAGAGGGAACCAGGCTGCTGCTTGCCAGTCTGGAGCAATCAGAAGGAACCGTCCCGAGGTTTGGGCGATCTGCGAAGGACCAGAAGCAGCAGACGGGGTAGCGGAAAGGCATGAGCGTACAGATCGTTCCAATCTAGGGTCAGAGCATCGACGACCCAAGCTCGGTCGTCCGGAAACGGACTGACGAATTGGGGAAGTCTGGCATTGAACCTCGTGACAAATAGGTCGACTAATGGCCGATCTCAAATGCTGAAAATTGTGTTGCAGATCTATGAACGTAGTGTCCATTGGAGGAGCCAGACGGCACAAGGCGTCCGCAAGAACATTCTTGTTGCTGGGAACGTGAAGGAGCAGAAGGCATGTCTGGAGACTGATACACAGACGGAAGATTTCCGACATGATGCCATGGACGGGCCTGGAACGAGTCCCGCCGCCATTCCGTAGGTAAGCGATCGCAATTGTATTGTCGATGTGGATTTGAACGATTCGGCCGGTTATCTGACGACGGAACTGGTGTAGGCCGAGAAGGACATAGGTGAGAGACACAGTTCAATCGCATGTCCTCTTGACTTGGAGGCCATAACGCTGTTCACTCAGCTTTGCTTTGCCCGCTGTCTTCTTACGTAAATCGTCACACAGGCACTTATCATCCGTTGCTCACGCATCGCATGTATACAGAGGTTATACATACAATGGAAGGGGTGGAACCAGCCAGAAGTCATATTGTAGAACATTAAGCATTATTAAATTTTACGCTTACGTGCTATTATCAACAATGGATCTCGCGCTGCACATCTTTATTGATAACTTGTCTCATGTTCGAAGTCATTATTTGTACTTGTACATTGATGTGGTCCGGATTGTCGGTGTCCTAAGTCCCGGACGTGGCTATGCCGTTCATATGGGCCCCCCAGCCGACAAGCGAGGCATCTGTAAACAGATGGACATCTGACTAAGGCTCATGAAGGGGAACGGAGACTGTCAAATGATGAATATCCATCCACCACAGAAGAGTTGAGATGAAAAAACGAGAGGAGAGGGCACGAGGGTGGTGGGTCAGGGAAGAATCCGCCGCGATGCCCCATTCGGTTATCCTGAAGTAATGGAAAGGCCGGGTCAGCCATCTGCCTTGAGGTCTGCGAAGGAGTCCAGTGTTTCTATCAGGGAGTTGAGGTCGGGTAACGTGTACAGGGTTGTTGGAAATAAGACCGGGCCGTTGTTAGGAAAGTCGATACCCAGTCCGGGGATAGGAGCACGGTTCCGCAGCGCAGATCGAACAAGACTCCGAGGAAAACAAATGTTTGAGCAGGATGTAATCTGGAGTTGGGAAAATTTATCCCGAACCCGAGACGGGACAGGAAAGGTATGGTTATGTCCATGTTGTGGCGCAGGCGGATCGCATCTTGATGCGGAAGTAACCAGTCGTCGAGTAAAGACTGTGCGCGTACTTCGTGTTGATAAAGGAAGGCCAGGACCGGACGTAGAATCATGGTAAACACTCGAGGGGCCTTATTCAGCCCGAATGGAAGGCAAAGAAACTCGTACGTGCAGTCGAAAATAAATCGGAAGACATGCTAGACAGAAGCATGGAGTGGAATGTGTAGATACGCGTCCGCAAGATCTAAAGAAATCGTCCAATCCAGAAAAAGGAGAGAGCGACGAATAGTATTTGTTGTTTCCATCTGAAAATGCAATTTTTTTATGTAACGATTTAGACGATGCATGTTGGATGTTGGGGGCAAAGAAAAATGTTGCTGAATAAACCGAGGCGGTCCGGGTCCGGAACCGCTCGAATCACATGCTTTACGAGTAAACCCGAGAGTTCTGTAGCAAGAGCTACGGACTGGGAACTGGCCTGTTCCCATGGTGGGGTCCGAAGTGGCGGTGGATGGAGAAACTATGGAAGAAAACCCTGAGGTATGATGGACAGGACGACTTGATCGGACGTTACTGCCTGCCAAGCTGGGTAGAAAAATCGAAGGCGACATCCTACCGGCAGGAGGGTAAATGCATTATCAGCTGGTGGAACGATCGGAACGGCGCAGTTCGGGGGAAGAGCGTCGATGGCGGAGATCTAGAGTGGAATGCGTCCTTGGTCTTTGGACGGAAAGGGCGATTGAGCCCTGGACGTGGGAGGGGAGGCCTGCGGGCGAGCGGGTAAAGAGGCCCAATTTTGCTTACATGGGTCCGGATGGGAAGGAGGGACGGATCGCGGACGACGAGGTGATCGCAACCGACGTACACCTCTCTGGCGGGAGATGTCTAAATGAGGAGCAACCTTGGGAATTAGTCCGCAAAACAGTGTCGGATTCATGGTTCGGCTGGTTCCTGAGTACATGGCGGGTGGAAACGTGGAGATTTGGTGCTGTATTAAGGGCAATTTCACTAAGAAGCAGAGTAGAATTGAAAAGAACCAGTTCGTGAACCAGTTCATGGAATGATACGTTTCAAAACAAGTTGGAAAACAAAACGGAAAACTTGGTTAATTAGGAAGGCCAGATTCTTGGTATCTGAAGGAGGTGGATCAGTGGAAAGACGTTCACAAACGGCATTAGCGGCCGTATTTAATACGTCGGCTTGTGATGCTGCACGAAGGCCCAAACGAAGCAGACGGTCATTATCCCGTAGCAAAAGAGACGTCCCGAAATCCATTTTGGAATCTGCAGTCAATAATTCCGACTGGGGGTAAGTCTCGAAGTTCCTAAGATTACCCATTCCGTCTCCCGTAGGACGGAGGAAGGAAGTTTCACGGCCTGGACGAGGCGACGGTGTGTCAGTGCCAAGTTCGAAAGGCGCACCATTTCCAAGAAGGACACAACCAATGCGAAGCAAAGTCGTGAGAAGCGTTGTGGACTGTCCCAGGACCGGTGGCTGGCTGGGAAGTTGGTTCCGCAGACCGAAAACGTAACCAGTAGAGAGGCCACGGTTTTTATTAAGACTATCCATTTCGGTTAGGGCTTGTACAGCGAACAATCCGGGATTATGTTTTCAACGGTCTTTAAAAGTTCAGGTAACGGAATTTTAAATGGATCCGGATCGTCAGGAAGGAGCAGTTCAAAATGAGCATGTCGGGACGGCTCATTGGAGAAGCAAGAATCATGGACCTCGTCATGTGCAGAAAGCCGGTCCGACGGATCAGGAAGAACGGACGGAGACAGATCGTAGTGAGGCTGGTGAATGGAAGAGGTACATCCATGGCAGATTATGTGGCTTTTTTTATGCTGAGGAAACCCAGGGTGCAGTGTAGGAATCAGCGGGCGGTTTGCGCTTGAAGGAATGGTGGGCAGAATGCACGAGAACATGCACTTGTTTCCTGAAAATGGATCCTTGGAGCCTGGTAACTTCGGAAGCGGTTCCGCACGGTCCGAGAGATGGAGGAACGGGAAGAAAGGTCCAACGGGCTGACGGGAAACTGAGCAGCACGCCGTTCCGTAACTTTTCGAGCCTTGACTTGCAGCTTAAGATGGGCACGACACAGGTCGTCGTGAAGGGAAAGTAGGTCCGTAGTAGCGTTGCACGGCTGGCCATACTGGACCGTGGACGTGGTAGCTGTATCGAACCGGAGAATCGGAGAAGCGCGGGCCCCGGAGGGAAAGGGGTCCGGAATTGGGAGCGTCGGACCAGTTGATCCCCATTCTACAGGTGTAGATATAACCAAAGGTTTGGGGGACATCCCAATGCAGGGGGCCAGACGGGTGAAGGAGACGTGGATGGCGGATGGGCCATCAGTTCACGCGGAGCAACCTTTGGTCGAGGCATGTTCCAGCGAGAGTGAATCAAACAGGCACAACAGTAGCAGACGGGATCTAGAGAAGAAAAGATGAGGAGGATCGTTTCATCTTGGCTTATATAGCCAGAGGCTACGCAGTAACGATGCGCAGTGGGTAACGACACGGAAGGTTATAGAACTTTAATCTCTAGATCAAACAGCATTGTGAGAAGGAGAATGCTTTTAAGATAGGTAACGATATTTTCATGGCACATAGAAACAGAACTAATGGTAAATGTTCGTAAGTTCGTCACCATTTGGGTGCCTGTATTTTTTCGCTGACACTGATGGTTGCTAATCTGTTGATCCAGTACACTCGTTCACTGAACAGTGACCATCTTTGATAATTTCTTGTATCGACTGTTTTTGGTTCATAAACCATATATCCCTGGAAGCCTTGGTATTTTAATGTTTTTATTGCCGACGAAAACATACATTACCTGTCTTTCTAGCATATAGACAGACCTCATCAAACTGGCGATGGGGCCAAGGTCAACGACCACCCGCGCTATGAGACCCTACAGTCAACAGACCCTGTCAACAGCCTTCCATCACCGAGTCTTGTAGAAGACCAGAGTGGACTGATGCAGGCGACCGAAGACCGAGCAGTTGAAGTGAACCAGCGAAGTCATCACAAAATATTCGGGGACCGGAGTCCACATGAAAGTAGACAAGCTGGCGACCAGAGCCTGAAGACAGCAGGCAGAAAAGATGTATGATTGAGGTCGTCAAGGACCGAGGAGTTATACAGCCCGTGGGATACTGCAGACTCGAGAAGGGAGTGGTGACCGCAGCGAAGTTGCAGGGGCTAATGGATGCATTCCCTGTTCTGGGCTAGAGGAAGGAAAACTATGATCTAATAATAGGATACTTAAAGTTACCTCAGTGAAGTGGGAAGGTCTGGGAGAGTCTAAGACGTGGAGTGGCACTTGAAGATGAACAGAACTGTCTCCACAGATGGAATAAATAGATACAAATCGCTGGAAATAATACTAAGGAAAATCGGAAACAAGCCAACAGCGAAAAACATACACTAGAAATAACGTAGTTCAGTACGCCACCTTTATGCACCACAGATGGAAACGTAGGAATCCCGTTGACATATCGGAGGATCAGGGAGACGCAGAGAAGAATCTCGGAGAACATGACCGAGTATGTGGGCGATTGCACGTTGTGGAGTCAAACACAGTCCTGGTAAGACTCGTAGAACGGCAAGCGTAAAGTCTGATAGGAGACAAGTCCGGAGTTTTATTACGAAGGGACTGAAGAAAGAAAGGGGAACAGGGACGAGCTTCCCAGGTTAAAGTGCTGAAGACGTTGTGTGCATAGTCACCAGAAGGATAGTAGTTATAGCAGAAATAAACAATGCTTGTTGGAAGGTATATAGTATATACAAATTAGGGATGGGTCAGTTTCATTTTTTCGACTTCGGTTCCGGTTTCGGTTTTCACACCCACAAAACCGTGGTTTCGGTTTCGGTATCGGTTTTTGCCACCATCCACCCAAACCAGCTATTTCTAGTTTGTTTTCTTGTAAATTAGTATTACTAGCTTCTAACTCACTCCTCTGCTTTCACGTTCAGCAGCGTCATACACCATGGGCCTAGCTGTGACACCATTTTCCTCTACTATTTTCTTTTTAATAGCTGTCATTTATACGTACAAAATGATAATTATTCAAAAAAAAAAATTAGAAAAACGATCAATTTTTGATTTTTCGAACACCGTACGAAAAACCGACACAAAATCCGAATCGGTTTCTGTTTTCAGTAAAAAACCGAAAATTTGGTTTCGGTTTCAGTTACCGACCCAACCCTAATACAAATACATAGGTAGAAGCCGGTCTCTCCCCATTAGCGCCGTCTTCAATATAGTGGTGGCTATGTCGGCAGCGGCATTATTTCGTTAATGACTTGTTAATGTTTTGTTGTATATACATAGTGAATCTGAAGAACCGTGGAGGTGCAGATGATAAGAAGACGAAATAAAACCCTATGCTCGGGTGACGGAGGAGTCGTAGAGATGGGATGGGTGAACAGGAGTCAAAACAAATGTAGGTGCGTGAAGAAAGCAACAACAATAGGAGATTGGTGTCGATGAAAAGAAGGAGGTGTATCCCTTATGGTAGGGCCCGGAAGCTCAGAGCGACTCCTTTTGCTCGCTGACGGCATTCATCACACGGAAGCTGACGGGTGGAAATGTTGGAATATTGCTCCAGTCCGCAGAAGACCAAATTGAATTTGGCATCATTGTCGAATTGCCAAATGTTGTAAGTTGTTAATCCGCACAAGTCAGATGATGTAGCAGCGGTGGACCAAGAAGCAATGATCTGGACGACCGAGGGATGGGCGGACGTAGGGCCTGATTGATATGTTTGAGAAGTCTGTAGTGAACGAGACTGTGAGCCAGGCATAGTTGGGCTGGAAATGGCGATATAAGGATGGACTGTAGACCATAAGGAGCTCGTGTCCTCAGAAGACGGAGTACGCGACGGTCTCGGAGTCGTGCGATTAGATGGACGTGGAGGAGCAGGTTGAAGTTTGGAAGATGACGGACCATATGGGGACCGTCGAGTGTGCGACTTTGCACAATGTTCAGCGCGCCATGGAGAAGGAGGCAAGGGCAACAACCATCGTACACGAAATCTGTCCAGAATGTGAGTAGTCTGAGGAGGAGACGACAATTGTCGGAGGTGGTCAAGTTCGGAGGAAAGAGCAGCGTTTGCTGCATGAAGAGTATTGACGTCACCAGCCAGTGTGGAGTTGGCGTCCTGAAGAAAGATGACCGTACTGGAAAGCTGAGCATCAGTAGTTCAAAGAGTATCCATTTGCACAGAATACGAGCGAGCGGACTCCAATAGAGAGGAAATAATAACCTCGAAATGGGCACGATCGTCCGGTGACAGTTGTAACCCTTGGAGAATGGCGTGTCGAAGCACTTCCGTCGAGGGAAATGGCTGTTGTGAAGTCGGAGAAGGTCCGGATGATGATATCGCGGTCGACGGCGTTACTAACAAAGCACTACGTGGAACTAGAGAGTTTGGTGCAGGGAGGATAGACGATTGAACTGCGAGGCGAGGAACTGGAGTTGGACAAGGGACCGGAGCCGGCGCTGTAGAAGCTGGTGCATTCGTAAGAAGCAGCGGAGAGCATTGGAGTGGACGACAAACACAACCTCCGTTCTTGGTAGGAAGGCCTGACGTGGTTTTATATTTTTTAGAGAAGAACTAGGAGACGACTTGTCAGGGGAATCCAAAGGCGGCAGACCAGACGGGGCCAGAGTGTCAGCCGACGATACAGGGAATTCCAATTTAGGGGGCCTGGAAGAGGTGGCTTTAGAGCGTCAAAGCTTCTTTCGTTTAGAAGAACCACAAGTAGATGCTGTAACTGTCGAGGTAGTAGTATTTTGTTGAGCGGCGCTTTGTTGAACTCGCAATGCCGACCTGCCGCGAGACTTCTTTTGACACTTGCGAATCAGTAGCCACTTTGCCTCAGAAATAGTTAGACAGACCGAACACTTCACGGTAAACTAATGCAGGAACGGTGGTACTGGCAACTTGGATGCGGGTCGAAATGGTGGTGAGAATCCGCAACACTTAAACAACAACATCGTTGGGGACTGATAGTTGTGGCTGGAGCAATGGATGATGGAACAGGACCACTTAGGAGAACAGGAACATCTTGGCGTGTCACAGAGTCTGGAGACAGGGGTGAGGCATTGTACGGCTGCGAAGGATCCATTTCGAGAGGTGAAAGTAATGATGGCGCACGTTGCAAACAGATAATGGCGGCTGAAGAAAACCACAGTTTCGTGCTATAAGTATAAATTGGGAAGCCCGGAGGACAGATCCTCTAATGGCAGAGAGGAGGGAGATCGAAGAACCCGGATGTAGCGGGACAGATGACAGTGTATCATAAGGAGCAGGAAGTAGGGATAGGCGCTTCAGCGGAGTATAAAAGCCTAATCTAACCTAACCTCCCCCCCCCCTTTCTTTCCCCATCTGCTTCTGCGGTCCTCGTTAAATGTGGAGTGTTGTGAGTGTAAGACTTACAGCCTAACCCCAGAAAGGGGAATGAGACTGTAAAAAAAACGCTGAGAAGGAAGCAAGGAAAAGCAGAACCAAACCATAGCTATCATAGGTAAGGAATAATTGAAAAACCAAGAAGGTGCAGTGAAACGAAGTGGGAAACCAGCAGTGACCCAGAGAAGGGACCGATCACTTGGAAACCGAAGCTCGTCAAGGATAGTAGGTGATGCCGATCTCGAAATACGAAGGAACGGTGCGAGTACGAAGGTGATGACAAACGTAGTCCGCATGCGAGAGATCTTCGGAGGGTGAGGAGGCCGATTCCACATAGGAACCGCCGAAGACGCCGAGCAGACAGGTGGCGTCTCTGGAAAAGCCGTCATAGATGAGACCGAGGACCGAGTTGCCAGCCCCAGAGAGACCGGGGGTTCGGGCAATGAAGCATTGGAGGCCGAAGAGGAATGGATTAGATTCAACGCATTGTTTGGGCACGGATGGCACCTGTCCCCTTTGTCGCTCATGTAGGTAGCTCTGGAGGCGTCGTATTTGTTTGTCTTCTCTTTTTTTTGTGTGTTTGCAATTTGTGAACAAGAACTAAGAATGAAGTAGGACCATAGACTAAACTGAAGTCATAGGTGGATCGGTGCTGGTGTTACTGACAGCGTAGTCCAGTGGAGGAGGCGTGAGAACCGCGGTGCAGTTGGGCCCAGGGGGATGGACTGGAGAGATGGGCATAGTAGAGGACAGGTCCGGAGAGCGGCTTGCTGAGGTAGCAAAGGAAAGACAGGAAATGCCTGCTACCAAAAACTTGATGCGGAACAACACAGTAGGAGACTGGTTGAAGAGACAAGAAGTCCTGGAAGCCGGCGACAGGAGAATTCGCGGTTGACCATTGAACTGCACCAAGAGGCGTGGGAGCGCTGGGCCACGGTAGTTCTGATGGCTCTAATCCGAGCTCTTCACACAGGTGACAAAGCGAAGGCAGAGAAGCAGGTCGCGGTTGATGCTCCTGGATGGAAGGTCCGCTGTTTTACGGAGTAAGGGCTGATGATGGAGGGACACAGCAATTAATAAAAAAATGGTGTGCCTCGCAATGAGTAGAAGGTGGACCCATCGGGACCCTTTCTGGGAAACGCGGGAAGGAGACCAGCAAAGTAGTGGCCGTGGAGACAGGCAGACTGGGAGGGTCCGGAGCATGAGCTGGTAGCCCAGAAGACGAAGCGGAAGACCGGCCAGGGCGGTTCCGTAGCACTGAGAACAAGTGAGGTCAAAGACGAACCTGTGTAGCCGTGATGAACGTAGGTAGAAGGGCTTTCCAAGAAAGTGGTGGAAGTGTCTTGGAAAGGAGTCGAAGGCATTGCGCTGCAATGAAGCAGGTCGAGGAGGTTTGGAGACAGGAATACGGCCGAACCGCCTGGGAGGAGCTGCTTGAGAGATCTTCGGAGGGCGAGGAGCCAGAGTCCACATAGGAACCGCCGAAGCCGCCGAGAAGACAGGTTGCGTTTCTAGAGAAGAAGCCCTTGTGGAGAAGACGAGACTGAGGACCGAGCCGCCAGCCCCAGAGTGACCGAGGGCTTGGGCAATGAATCATTGGAGGCCGAAGCGGAATCAGCTACCGCAATCAAAACCGGGGAGTCCATTGGGAAAAACTCAGTCCAGAGCGGTGCATGACACAGTCCATAAGGAAACAGTTATTTAACGTCAAGGAGCTAGGAGAGAAGGAGAATGACCCACTATCTGTGGTGCCCTAGGAAAAGATGAAGTATGGTCCGACTCGGACTCTTATACAGAGGCCTGCGCATGCGCAGAAGGTAGAGCTACGAGCACGGCAGGAAAGCCAACAACTTTCGCTAGAATTATGAGCCACATTAGGAAGATATGCTAGAAAGACAGGTAATTATGTTTTCGTCAGCAATAGAAATAATATTTTAAATGCTATCGTGAACTTAGAACTCACACATCCTTAATCTAGTTTTAAAAATGCACTGAAGACGCCATTACAGTGTCACCGGCGATTATTCCACGCATGGACTACCCTTACTACAAAAAAAAAAAAAAAAATGGGCAGTACAAACAAGAAATTGGGACAAAAAGCTTTTTAAACAAAAAGCTTAAGTGGATGTCCCCTAGTACAATTGGAGGTTCTGTCACAGAAAAGCTGAAAAGCTTCCAGAGGGACTATTCCGTATGCAAAATGGAATGGGTTAAAACAATATTCCCATGGAGTCGTCTTAGTTCCAGCGAGTCCAGGTGTGTGGACCTGAGACGTTCTGCATAAGACAGGTTTTTTCAATCCAGGTAGGAATTTGGTAAATTTTCTCTGGACGGATTCCAAGTGAACAATGTCTCCGATCAGGTAGGGTGACCAGACAGGGCTACAGTACTCAAGTAATAGATGTACACAATTTTTAACGCCAACACTAAAGACGGCATACACCTAGACGTAGAGCAACGCCTCAGTATAGTAGCACAGTTATTGGCTGCTTTGACCAGTGGGTAGTCAATTTTAGTCTGATATAAACCAAATGCCCAGATCAGTATTATGGACTGACCATCTGGTAGACCTTCTGCATCAAGTAGATACTCAAACAAAGGATTACTTTGTCCAATATGTCCAATACGGAACAACTGACACTTGTGTTTCACCAGTGGCAACTGACATGCAGAGGCCCAAGCTGAAACCTTGCCTAAACTATCAGCAAGATTTACCTGGCTACTTGGGAAAGCAATAACAGAATCCAGCTTCACGTCATTAGCAGACTTGACAAGGTCACCAACGTTAAGAGTCGACAGTTAAGTCGTTTATAAGAAGCACAAAAGCAGTGGTTCCGGGGTGGAACCCTGAGGGACATCACTGATGAATAGTTCGAATGACGATCTCAAACTCGTTACGACCATAAGGAACTCCTGGATCCATCCAAGTAGCTTGCCCTGAAAACCATACATTTTGAGCTTCGCCAAAACTTTAACATGCACCACAGAGTAAAAAGCAAGCAAGCAAAAATGAAGCAAGTGATGAAGACGAACCATCACAGCAGGGGAAGATACGAGACGAAGCACCCGCATTAACCCAACCTGCAAACGAAGACGAGCCAATTCAGCAGGGGGAGCTGACAGTAGAACCACCAGCACGAATGCCTACTGCTGAAGAAAATTTCCTAGAAATAGACGAGGAAAGATACAACTTGGATTGTACCACCCTACGACTTGAGGAAGCCGAGGCAACAGTTCACAGGTCCCTGAGATAAGCCACCAAGTGAGACTTTCAAATGAGATGCAACACAGCGATTGCAACTCCAGCAGGACGAGATGAGCCGAGAATTTTAGAAGAAGCTCTAAAGGGGTCAGAATCGCAGTAGTGGAAGAAAGCTATGGAACGGGAACTAAACAACCTCCAAGGCAACCAAACTGGGAATTGGTATCGAGGCAAACAGGAAGGAGGGTTATTATCTCCAATTGGCTATCATTTAAGAGAAAATACAACCAAGACAGAGAACTGGAACGCTACAGAGCAAGACTCGTCGCCCGTGGGTTAATTGCAATTGCAGTAGAACTTGGTTAGGAAATACATCAGATGGACAAAACCGCAACCTACCATGACGGAACCCTCAACGAAGAAACCTACATGGAACAGCCACGTCCATTCGCAGAATTGGTAAAGAAGACCACGTATGTAAACTTAAGAAGAGTACAGGCTCCATCAATCTGGACAAGAGTGGACCTCCGGTATTGACAAGTTCCTAAAGGAAATCGGATTAGAAGAATCCGTAGAAGACCCATGTGTATGCTTTAACATGGAACAAGGACTAATTGTTGGCATTTATGTTGATGACAACTTCATACTTGTAAGAAACAAACAAAGAAGTCCTTAAAGTCGTCAAGCGAGATATCTTGGAGAAGTCAAAGTCGGAGAAGCCCAAGAAATCCTCCTCATGAAGATTGAACGTTAGCCAGATGGATCTATCTACTTGAGTCATACGCCAAAGAAATCTAGAATCCTACGGGATGACTGATGCCAAGCCGACACCATGAACCTCAGATCTTGGAGTAAAGTACAAGAAGACTTGCAACGAGGAAAATGAATTAGATCATTTCAGCAGTAAACATTTTCCCTACAGAGAGGCTATGAGTAGCCTACTGTACCTCGCAAATGGAACAAGACCGAATCTGGCCCATGGGATGGCATATATGAGCCAGTTTTGTGAAAAACCAACAAAAGAACATTGGCAAGGAGTGAAACATATCCTGCGATACCTCCAGAAGACGAAGAATATGAAAATTCACTACCGCAAAACCAATTAAGAAGATGCAGTTTACTCTGATGCAGACTGGGAGTCAGATCTAATCATCTAACAGACAGGAAATCCTACAGTGGATAAATAAGCCTGCATTGTGGCAGCAGCAACTTCTTGGAGGAGCAAGAAACGAGAGGCTACTGCCCTATCAACTGTGGAGGCAGAATATCTTGCAATGGGGCATGTTGCAAAGGAAGCCATATGATTGAGAAACTTTCTAATTGAAGTAGGCCTAGAAAAGTGCATTGAGCCGCCGATACCCATCCATGTGGATACTCAAGGTGCAATCTGAACAAAGTGACTTCTGAGTGAAGAAAACACATCGATTTGAAGCATCACTTCCTCAAAGATCTCGTAACAAAACGAGAAGTGAACTTTATTTACAAGTCGTCAGCAGAAAATGTCACGAACATTATGACGAAAATACTCCCTAAGAAAAGAGCCAGTGAGCATCTGAAATCTCTTGGACTGAAGATAGTCTAAATGATGTGTGTTTATGGACTGTTCATGGTCATGGACTGTTTTGTGTGAAGTGAAAAATGGACTGTTTCATAAATTAATTAATTGGATGTTTTCATGGACTGTTTAAATGGACTCTTTATGTATTGTGTGCCTAGGGACCAACAAGGGGGAGTGTTGTTATTTGTTAAAATTAGGTTAGTGTTGGCCTCTGTATTTTATTATTCATGTATTAAGACCAACCTACTTTCGCTATGAGTTCATCGGCGCTTTAGTGAAAAATGTGGCCGTTAAATGGTGCTACGATCACGTGGCGCTGCGTTATTTTTTGAAATAAATGGCCTCTCTGCTTCACGGTAGTTTGCCTCCCATTATTTTCCCCAGTTCAATTATGTTTAATCCGTTTAATTTGACCCTGCAAATGTGTAATAACAACGGTTTTGTGACTTGCATGTATTATTGCTGTGTCAGACGGCACCATTTACCCATTTCAACTCACACTTGCAAAGGAATTCTGCTAGTCCTGTCTTTAATGCAGACTATTTGCTTCGTTAATTCTGTACCTTGTGATTTTTTTCGTTACTTATTTATTTCATTATAACCTCGGCTGGTGCCTGTCTCCAGGATATGCCTCATTAGCACATTGGTTCGAGCGCCTGGTTCTGGGTTCGAGTCCCAGTCGTGGCTGCTGTCTTTTCTTTCTTTCTCAGGTTAGTTTATCTTGTTCTCACAAGGCCAGTCTTTAATGCGGACTGTTTGATTCGTTAACATTTTCCTTCTGATGTTTTCTTTACTTTGTCGCTAAAAAAATACATCGGGACACTTTACCACCTAATGGACAACATGCAGTTCACCCACTTCCTGAGGGATTCTACGCTCGAGTCTGGAGAAATAGTCACCCAGCTTGAATAGACTCGTGCTCATCCTGGAGAAACTTGACTCATCTGCAGAGAGACAAAAATTGCCCCACAAGATATAACACAGACTAGACCGGGAAATTCTTAAAAACTGTCATACAAACAACTCTTAAGGCACCCTATAGTATACTCTTCTTTTCCAAAACTGGCAAAAGTTACGCACCAATTCCTGGATGAGAGCGTTAAAAACGCCCACCCAGCGCTTCGAATTTGGATAAGGTGGTTGATAATAGTTTTACCATCACCCGACCAGAGAACGTGAACAATGTTCTCCACACCCTGAACCAATGGAAAAGAGCACTCAGTTTCACTGTCGAAACTAAAGACGACAGAAAGATGTGCTTCCTAGAAGATACACTCGTATCCCACAGTGACGGCAAGCTGGAATGGAGACACATGACAAACCCACCAAGATTGACAGAAATTTCCATACAACTCGGGTCACCCAAGAAACCAATTCCACATCATCCTCAGTAATGAGATGACTCGAATCTGATATCGCTCTTTCTCCATGAAAGTGGTAGAAGTACATTCTCAAAGCGTAAAACTACAGTATGTCTTACTTAGCTTCCCGGCAAGAAATATCACTGAAGCCATTGCCAGAGAGCCAGATGGTGGAAATACAATACCAACTGACTCCCACTAGCTGACTCGCCATTTGAGCTTGTCACACACATCCCAGCAAAAGTTTTAAGAATGCCTTTAATAAAGATGGAGTCAGGTGCATTTTTTAAAAACCCACCCAGCAACAAGACCTTGCTAGTGGTGGAAACACAACCCGTCAATCCCCACCCCCTGTAAAGACCAACTGCTCGCACTGCCAACCTACACCCATTCCTTGCTGGGAGCTGCCTGTTTCCAACCACTGTACCGTACCCAACCAGAAGGGACTGGAAATCCTCAATCTCCATCCACAACCTGCAACACTGCATAAAAAAGCCCGCCCAAAACCCACAAACTAAAGCAGTGGTTTATGTGGTACCCTGCACCACAAACAGTGGGCTGTACGTTGGTGAAATCAAGAGACAAATTTGTCCTTGTGTTCATGAACACAAGCAAGCTGTTGAAAAACGAGACAAAAAAAATAGGGTGGCATTTCACCACATCAAAACTAAATATAACATATTAACTGGGATAATATCCGTGTGCTACTAAAATCTGACACCAACAACACTTCCGTGCCTCAGAATTTATGCTATCGACAGTATCCAGCACTTCAACTTCAAATACAACCAAGTGCCCTTATGAACATCTAGGAGCCAGCTTTTCAAAACATCGTTAAAATGGTTACAACCAAACTCTCTTCAAACCTCCCCATGCTGTAGAGAAATCTACTCAATCCAACTGAGAAAGAGGGAGAGACATCCACCACGAACGTACACAGGACCAGTGTGACCATGGAATATTCAAAATGTAGCATGTTGTTGCAAACAGTTTGTGCAGTTCATGGCTTAGTTGTCTGAAGAAGGTAATAGTTACTGTTGTAAAAAAAACTCTTTGCACTACAACATTGATTACAAACAATTCGTAGAAGAAACCCAAACAGTCTCTGCTTCTCTTAATTTGGTACAAGCGTGATTTTGTTGATATAATTTCTGTTACACCAAAATAACATGACCATGTGGGCCTTTAATTTTACACCTCATTTGACATTTATTGTATAGTACTTACTGTGCTGTTCTAATTCATTCTGGAAGTAACACCGACATAAATCATGGTGATCAACAAAGAGAATGATAATCTGATACAAAATGGAAGTTTCTACTGACCTTTCACATCAAGTTGGATCCTTTAAGCACCAGCTTGCATATTAAAATAGCGTCGCCTAACAAAACTATACACAAATTACCTACTTCTACTTACGTTTTTATCGCAATAAGTATGCCAGGAACCACTAATCCCTTGCCTTTGAGGCTCGTGATTTTGCCTACCATGCGAAGTCCCAAACAAAACAGAGCAGTTGCAGAGAATGCTGAACCTAATACCTACAAAAGACAAAATGAGTGGAGTGATTAAATGACAAGGCGTTTAGGTTTATGCATCGCCTAAATGTATCATGGTAGTACATGGCAATTCGAATAGATAATATTTAATTCTGACTGTGATAAACATATATCCAAATTTTATACGAATAATTACAGAATATGCAATTTTACCAATGCATTGGCTGAATATCAACTGATGGTTGGGACATGAGAAAACAACCACAGTTAAATAGCAATTTTGGCAATTTCCACTTGTATATCTTAATTCTTGGTCCTATTTTACGCTCCTAAATACAAAACGAACAAATTCCTATGTAAAGGTAGGAATTTCATCTTCGAACTTGGCCTTTGCATGCACTATTTGTCATGCACCCTTTTCAAGATCCTTTATCACAAAATATCCACCGAACCAGAACAAAACTATGAATGTAGTCGTGTTCCCAAACACGACAGCCTACGAGAACATAGTTAACGAAAAGAAGGTCAGAGGTGTGTCTCATTTGTTATCGGACAATCACACGTGTACGTCATGTGAGGTAGCCAAGTCAGCACAGACCCTTCAAGCGACTTAGGTGGAGTCAAAACCTCAAAGGTTGTTTAAGAACTAATTGGCTGCGATGCATGGTGGCCAAACCCTTTAGCCTAAGTTGGTGGAGGGAGGTGTGTGGTTACCTTCTACAGCTGCACCCGTAAGTATTGGTTGTATCTTACGTTCCACAAATATCTAGTATTTCAAATGTTTGAATCGTTTCATGCCCATGTGGAATGTGAACTGAGCAGAAACTAAAAAGTTTACGGACAAATAACAGCATGGAGTATTATGCGGGATACTTTCAGGAGCAGTTGGATAAAATGAGCACCATAGCACTAAAGCACCATGAATGACACGTGCCAAATGACACCACTGAACGTCCAAGGTCCCACCAACCCGAATGTCACGCATCTAATGAATGGAGAACATTCCAATCAGTTAAGTAGGCTGTGGGGGCATGGAGTGGCATTCGACCAAGCGACTTTAGTTCGTTTAAATTGGGCACCAACTCTCAACGCACTAACGTTTATTTGCCTCAAATGAATGTGATTGCTGAATGACTGAATCGTACCTTGTTTCAATGTGTTCATTCTTTGTTTGATGTATAAGGTATGTCTGCAAAACTGCCGCCTATCTAAAAAATCGTTGTCGTCGTAGTGGAATCGGGCATGGAGTCCTAGATGCATTTTACTACGGATATGCACCTGCGGTTTCTCACCTATGATGTATTGGGTGATGTTTTGTTCACGATGATCACCGACATAGATCGAAAATCCAGCCAAGAGCCAGATTGGGAGTTTTCATTGGGTATGCTATTAAGACATGTGGGTATAGAGTATGGCTTCCTGATGAGGGATATTATGTAGTAGAAACTGCTAGTGTTCTTTTTGAAGAAAAATAATGGGTTTTAACAAGCACAAAACCAGACCGACTTCAACAAGCAAAAACTACTGATTGTAAGCGGCTCCATTCTATTGGATATTAGGCACCCCCTATCACTTGAAATCAATCTTGTAGAAGCCAGTCCAGTTTTGTGCTTGTTAAATTACAACCAGCAAGGTGCGTACGCTCTCATCCACACAGTATTCTCTGCTGATGAGCCCAAACAAGGGCAAAACAGTCTGTCTAGAAATTTGTATGGGTGAGAGCAGCTTGATTTCAAGTGATCAACTGCCATTAATAGGCCTAACTGTGGGTGCCTAATATTCAGTAGAATCATGAAACCCCATGCACACAGTAGTTTCTGCTTTTTAGCTTGCTAAAGCTAGTCTGGTTTTGTGCTTGTTAATTATCCCCAGCAAGGTGCCTATGCCCTCATCCACAGATTATTCTCTACTGACAAGCCCTAATGAGGGCGAAACAGTCTGTCTTAAGACATCTATATGGTTATAAACTGGACGGAAAGCCAAATGGCTCGAAAAGCCAAATCGTCCTGTCAGTTTGGTTGAGCGGCAGGACTTCGGCCTTTGGTCTCAAAGGAAGTGGGTTCAATTCCCGCTCAAGCAGTTTGACATTTAAGTCTAAAAGGCAACGTAAATAGGTTTGCATCTGTATTTACAAGACGTTACTCACAGGGAGACAGGCGACCCTGGTTGAAAGTGGGCTCACCGACGAGAGACAGCCGAAAACAAAAACAAAGACAAAAACGAAACCCCTAGATGAAAGACAAATAAAACACAGGAAGAAAAAAAGGACGGAAAAGAGGCAAGCAAAACCAAAGGAAGAGACTTTATAAAAAGCTCCAGCTCCCACAAATTCGACTCGGCTTGACACCGCCAAAGGTTGCTCAACAACTAAGAACGCAGTGTACCTCGTGCCATGCAATGAGTGCGAAGCTACCTACGTGGGAGAAACTTGGAGAGGAGTCCTCACCAGAATTTTTGACCGCATATCCAAAACCAATACCAATGATGACACTAACGGGATCGCACTGCACCACACTCAGTTTGAACACCAGATTGCCAAGGCAAGACTTAGCCCCCTCATCCACTCTAACTCTCGATGTGGCTCACACCTCCGGGCACTGGAGTCGATCTGCAATAACATCTTTCAGCAGAATAATAAAAAATATTGTACCCTTTCGTAACCGAATGTGTTACGACTCGTTCACCCGTGTTTGGCAGAGCAACTCTGGAACAATTTTCGTCGAACATCCTATATATCAAGTTTACTGCGGCGATACAATCTCAGTGCTGTATGATCAGTTTCCATTCCATTTGATGCTGGTGTTTATTTAACTAATGATGGTCAGCAAGCTTTGCCTGTTGATATTTCGTTTCGTTTGCTCGTTGAAGCATTAATGTTTCGGTTTAAGGATCGGCTGCGCTCTGTGGCTACGTATCCAAACGGAACGTGCTTCGGTTGCAGCGGCTGCTGTCTGCTCCCTGATAAAGCAATGACTCGTAAACAATTTTCAGCATTAATTGCACGTCTTGTTCACCTAAAACATGAACCATGACCTCAACAAAAATACCATAAAAGACCAAGAATGTAACCATACTTACAATTTTAAAAGGTAAAACACTTAAAAACTACAAAATACCAGTGTTACCTGGTTGATTTTGGTTTCTATTGGCTGTTGAAAATATATATTACTTTTTTTAATAGCATTCTCCTTCTCTCAATGCTGTTCAATCTAGAGAAATAAATCGAAGATGTCCTTCAGGTTCGCTACCTACTGCGCAGCCTCCTTCATATAAAAGTCGAAGCGGAGCAGCAATGCTCACCTTTTCGACCCTCTATCGTGCCCAAATGGCGACTAGAGGGGAGGAGCGTGGGACAAAGGTAACAACAAAGGTTTCAACAGGCAATAGAAACCAAAATCAACCAGGTAATACTGGTATTTTGGAGTTTCTAGTTGCCTTGAAAATATCATTACCTTTTTTAATAGCAATCCCATTGACTTCGTCAAGGCAGCGGGCGCCATTTGACAAGAGTCCCCTCAGGTAGCGACCGGTTCCCTTCACAGAATGGCAAAGTGCGTATAAGGGGTTAAAGTTTGCAACGGGCAGCAACAAATGGCCCAATGCGGTATAGTCCTTCCGCATGGTGGGACATGTCGCGGAGGTGAAGACGGTATTTTAGTGACAGGAATGTTACTAAATGAGCCCATGAGGTAAAAATGGCACAGAGTTCATGGGCTGTCACTCTGATGCCTTCCGTGGTACAGTTGATGTCGAGTGCTTCATAAGCTCGAACGATGACACTCTTGAGCCAGGTAGCGATCATGAGTGTAGAAGTTGTTCCTATTTTGTTACTAAAAGGGAGGAAAAGTTGAGAACATCCTCTGTGGATTGGTTTGGATGCCCGAAGGTAAAAGCGTATGGCTCGCACTGGACATAAAGTGTGTTCTTCATCATCCCCTAGGATGTTGGAGAGAGAGGGGATAATGAAAGGATGAGTACACTCGTTGGGTTTCTGTGTCTTAGCCGGAATGAGGAATGCGGAGTTAGGGTAACTCTGGTGCAGTCAGGTAGGAAAAAAAACAATCTTTTTCGGTAGCTGACATAGCTTGAAGTTCACTACAATGGAGGCAAGCTGCCAAGGCAACCAGGAATACGGTTATCCTAGTTAGGTGACTTAAGCGGGAGGAGGACATAGGTTCGTATGGTGGAGCCATTAGTGCTGCTAGCACTATGGACAGATCCCAGTCTGAAAATTGTTTGCTGGTGCGTGGTCTGTCTAAGTGGAAGGAATGTATTAAGAATGAAATCCTATAGTCCGTGAGGAGGTTCGTGTTATCTGCTGCTTTAAAAAGACTGCATTCAGTGCAGAACGATAAACTAGTATCGTGGATCCCCTTAAGCCGCTATTGAATAAGGTAGTGAAGAAGCAGAGGAGGCTATGCATAGGGGTATTGACAACTTGATCTATGATACACCAATGAAGCCATCGTTTCCAGTGGCTGTCATATATCTTATTGGTAGAGGCACGGACAGCACGCGAGGCGATACGGACGGCCTCGTCCTCAAGAATGCCTGTTTTGCGGAGGAGTTGGACGATAGTAGCCACCCGTGAAGGTGTAACGCCGGGAGGTTGGGATGTAGTATCAGGCCGTTGTGCTGGGATAATAGGTCCGGCCGAGACGGTAATTGGCGAGGAGAGTCTTTGAGGAGGCTGAGGAGTAGCGGAAACCATGCCGCGGCTGGCCAGTTCGGTGCAATCAGGAGGAAGAGCCCGTGAAAGCTGGTAATTTTGCGGAGGACAAGTGGGAGGAGGCGAGGAGGGGGAAAGGCGTATGCATGAAGTTGGTTCCAATCCAAGGTTAGAGAATCCACAGCCCACGCCTTGGGTCTGGTAAAGGATGACGAACAGGGAATTGAACCTCGTGGCATAGAGGTTTACCATTGGTTTTTGCCAGAGAAGGAACAAATTGTGGCGTATCGTAGGATGAAGCGTCCATTCGCCGACGGGCGGCTTGTGGCGGGGTAGGCATCCACTATCACAGTCATTGCCCCCGGGATGTGTAGGGGCAGGAGGCAAATGCGGTGGCGGATGCAGAACCGGAATATTTGCGAGGTAATTTGGTGTAGGGATAGGGAATGCGTTCCGCCTCCCTTCCGGAGGTAGATGACAGCCGTAGAGAGGACTGCGCGTAGTTCTAGATGATTGATGTGGTCTGTTGTGTCGGTTGGCTAACAACCGGAGACTGTGAGGTTGTCGATGTGAGCTACCCATCCTGTCAGGGAGGCGTCTGTAAAAAGGTGTAGTTGGGGCGGAGGCTCGTGGATGGGAACCGTTGCGGTAAGATTGAGAATATCCATCCACCACTTGAAGGTGTCGGTTGGGAAGGATGAATCGAGTTGTTGCGGTGGGAGGTTCAAAGCTGACCGGGGGCCGCCCCAATGACGGGAACGGTAGTGGTGCAGTGGGGGGGGGGGGCATCTACCTTCCGTAAAGGACTAGGTCTGCAAAGGAGTCTACAGTCCCGATAGCAGAGGCAAGGTCTCAGAACGTGTAGAATGGTATCATGAGTAGGAAGGATCTCACAGAAGTAAGGTGGTTTGCTATCTGTTCCAGAGACGGCATGATGCATGCCGTGCGGAGGTTGAAGAATACTCCGAGGAATACGAAAGACTGGGCTGGTTGAAGACGTGACTTTGGAAAGTTTATACCGAGTCCCAGATGGTGAAAAAGAGACATGACGGTGCGTAGGTTGGTGATCAGGGTAGTAGGATGTGGACGAGGGAAGAGACAGTAGTTGAGGAAGGCGTGGATACGGATGCCTTGTTGGTGGAGGCAGGCAAGAACTGGCTTTAGAAGCATAGTGAAAATTCGCATGGCAGCATTCAATCCAAACGGCAGGCAGAGGATCTCGAAAACGGTTCCGTTTAGTAGAAAACGGAATAGGGATGGCGGACAGAGGCATGAAGCGGAATGTGAAGGTATGCGTCCGCTAGGTCGAGGGAGACTGTCCAATCGTTGGGTTGAAGAGATTCTCGAATGGAGGACACTGTTTCCATTTGAAAGTGTGGATTGAGAACAAATTGGTTGAGTGGCTTCATGTTGAAAATCAGGCGAGTTCCATTTCTTTTTGCAAAGGAAAATGTTGCTGTAAAAACCTGGGGTGCACGAAGGTATCACAATCCGGATAGCTTTCTTCCGGAGGAAGGATGTCAATTCTGCTCGAAGCGGGGCGGAGGATGGTGATTCCAGGTCCCATGGTGGACTTGCACCGGAGGTCGAGGAAAAAAACCTTGGTTTGAAGCCGTTGAGAATAATCGACAGGATTACTGGGTCGGAGGTTATCATCCGCCAGGCTTTGGCATGATGTTGGAGGCGTCCCCCTACAGCTTGGGGGGGGGGGTGAGAGCCAGAATGTCAATAATTGTCACGTCCCCTGTGTTGGGGATGGGAGGAGGATCGTTTCCGATCGGGGATGGAGGAACGGCCCAGGGAACGACCGCGTCAGTGTCCCTGGGTGCGGAGCGGAAAGGGCGAAGCGGCACGTGGGGCCGGAGGCGGAAGAAAGTCGGGAGGTTTAGTAGTCTTCCAGTCGTCTTTGGGAGTATCAGATTTAGTAGGTATAGGATGAGGACGACGCCCTTGGCGAGTCTTGTTGTATCGGGGCTTACGGGTGACGTCAAGGTGAGGGGCCACCTTTGGTATTAAACCACGAAATAAAGATTCCGATTCGTGGATGGGTTGATTGCGGAGGAGATGGCGAGTGGAGTCATGTAGATTCGTAGCCGTATTTAAAGTTACTTCTCGTAGTAAAAGAGTCGAATTGAAAAGGGCACGTGTGAACCAGTTCATGGAGTGGTAAGTAGCGAAGCAGCTCTTTCGGAAGACTTGGTTAATGAAGAGGGCTAACTGACGAATGTCTTCCAGCGGAGGGTCAGCATAAAGTCTTTCACACAGTGCGTTGGCTGCAGTACTAAGGATGTCCGCTTGTGATGCAACCCGGAGGCCCAGGCGGAGGATACGGTAATTGTCGCGGAAGACAAAAACGGGAATTGCTGCCCGACGAGGGAGGTAGAGAACTGAGCCGAAATCTAGCTTCATATCCGCAGTCAGAAATTCTGATTGAGGATAGATATCAAAGTTATGTGGGTTGGCCGTACCTTCTCCTATAGGACGGAAGAAATAATTTTCACGGCCCGGACGAGGCGGAGGAGGATCTTTGTCTAGTTCCAGAGGTGAACCATTTTCAAGGAGGACGCCTCCGTTGCGAAGTAAGGTTGTTAGGACCGTTGTTGACTGTCCTAAGAGCGGAGGCTGATGGGGCAGTTGATCGCGGAGGCCAAAACCAAATTCTGTAGCAAGGCCTCTGTTCTTGGATACCGAGTCGTTGGCTGCGGAAGGTTTGTAGAGAAAGCAGTCTGGTATGATTCTTTCGACTGTTTTCAAAAGTTCAGGGAGGGGAATCTCAGAAGGATCCAGATTACCTTGGAAAGGAGGCTCGGGCCGCGCAGAAAGTGATGGATCTGGTGAATAATAGGAGTCCTGCTCATCAGCTACGGAAGCGTCAAGTGGAGGTACGAGAGGTGGAGCTGGAGGGGCAGAATGCGGAGGTGGAGGTGCGGGAGTGGCGGAAGGTCCTGTTTCCGCTACGGAGGAACAGTGTCGCTTGGGAACTGAACTTAACCAGACGGTTGTATAGTCTGTTGCAGGCATCTTCCGCTTGAAGTTGCATGAGGGAGGAGTCCATGAGGGAGTGTACTTGAGATGACGTGAGAGGTTCAGTGGTACGGAGGGCTGCGGGACGGTCTGGTACCGAATGCTGGGAGGAGCGTGAAGACAAGTCCAAAGGTGACAATTGAGAGCTGACGGAGGAAGCCAACTTGGCTGCAACCTTCCATGCTTTAAGCTGGAGTTTAAGGCAAGCATAGCGTTCCTTTGTGTGAGAAAGTTCCTCCGAAAGGGAGCGTAAATCTCGTGCTGGAGGTGGTTGACTACACGGGGTAGGAGACGTGGCTGCGGTATCGCAGGGCATGGAAAATGACTCGGAAAGAAGGGGATTCGGAGGGGGAAGAGGCTCTTGCAAGGAATCCTGCTCTGTAGTGAGTTCAAGAACTTCAACATTTTCCGCAACTGTAGGAACGTGGACTGGTGATGCAGAATGATGAGCATGGGCGGAGGAGTCCTCCCTAGGCGTCCCTTTGGCTCGAGGCATCGGATACGGAAGCGGAGGCTTGTTAACGAAGATCATGGAGTGAAGTGAACAGCGTGGCACTAGAGAAGAAAAGGTGAGCATTGCCGCTCCGCTTCGACTTTTATATGAAGGAGGCTGCGCAGTACATCTACGCAGTAGGTAGCGAACCAGAAGGACATCTTCGATTTATTTCTCTAGATTGAACAGCATTGAGAGAAGAAGAATGCTATTAAAAAAGGTAATGGATATGTTGAAGGCAACTAGAAACCAGACACACCCAGAGATGCTTGTGTTAAGTTGCCATCTTGGCATGACATCATCTAAATTTACACAATATTGACAAAAAGGCAAACCACATCAAGGCTAACAGGTCAAACCACATTTCTATCGTGGGCAAATTTTGTATACAATTCAAAACTCTTTGTTTGTTAGCTGCCATGGTGTAAGATTCAAGTCCAAGCCAATTTTTTCAATTTCGTCAAGGTAGAGGATAATGCTGTTGCTAAAGTCTATGAAATGATCTGGGCTTAATTCATGCTTGGAACTGCACATTTTTTTGTCATTTTTGGCTGTAGTTCTGTGGCTGGTAGGGTTTCCGTGCAACATTGTTGCAGACACTTTCACCGATGTTCTCTCTAGCAACACAAAAAAAGTTAGGTGGACGTTCTGATCCTGAAAAATAGATTGGAACTACATATATGTATAAAGTCTAAGTGCCGCAGCTTTATAATTAATATAAACATAACGTGTACGAAGACAAGGAAGTGTAAATTATTATTATCATCACATATCGTAGAACACTTATACATAAGTTAAATCAAACATAATGGAACTACATGAATCAGAAGTGCAGAGTTCTTCGTAAAGTTCACAAAAGAAATGACAAATATACTTAAATTACCATACAACATGAATGAAACAGGAGTTTTCGTATGATATATATAGTTCCTAAAATAAATATGAAAATATTCGCTAGTGCACATTGCATTAATACGAAAGCATGTACTAGTATCGATTCTGGCTATGTTAGTATCAAGTGAAAGGATCACGACAGTCTGTAACTTTTACTCTATGACACTTGCAGAAACTGCAGTTTGTGCACAGGTATGTACTGTATATTTTATTGTAAGGGTGAAATGAATACGGTTTCAGCAAGCGAAATAGCATAAACTTCTCCTTGTTTGGGGCTCCATTCTACTGAATGGTTGACACCCAGGCCTAGGACAATTTTTACCAATTGATCATTTAATATCAATTAGCTCTCACCCACAAAGATCTCTAGACAGAATGTTTCGACCTTGTTTGGGCTCGTCAGTAGAGAATACTTTGTGGATGAGAGCTAGGCCATCATGGCTAGGATTCATGTCCGGCCATCTGTATGCTTTCGAACCTTTTTGGTAGCCTACTAAAACAAGCTTCTTTCCCTTTAAGTCTAATTTTCTTTAGGCTGGATCTTGGTTGAACAGTAGGTGACAACGAGTTTGTCCATGCAACAATGGAAGCTTCTAACAATGAAGTTTGCACTTCGTGGACAAAAGAGTAGGGTATTGTTATCAATGCCTAGAAGCAGTAGCCTTTATGCAGGTTACCACGGATTATTAAAAACACTGCCAAAGCTGGTTTGCTTTGTAGCTTTTCCATTGTTACGAAAACAATATGCTATTCAAGCATATGATTAATTTTATTTTTTTATTCTTTTCTTGCCAACAAAATCCCTAAACAACACCAAAACAAAACGCCAGTTCAGCGTAGCCTAAGTAAAAACGCTAATGTTCAACATTTTTAAAGAAGGAATTAGGTTGCAATTTAAGGAAAACTTCAATCTTTTGTCGATGAATCATACCAAAACTATTTTTTTTTTCACAGTGATCCAATCCCTTCTACTGACTGCCTGTTTGGTTTGCCTAATATAAATTCAGATCGTTAAGCACACTTAAATGAAGTGAAAGTCGTAATGGTCTTAGATTATTTACCAAGCTCACTAAGCATTCGTTTAGGTTATTTTAGAAATTAAAAAGTAAGAACAGAAATTAAATTGCTGTAAGAAGAGAAATAAACAAACATCTATCGTAGCATTTGAGGACTAAAATGAGGACTACTGCATTGAACGAAAAAATAAAAACGTATCATCGTGTTCGATTTCTGGCCACATAATAAAACGTGAATTTGTTTTTCTCAGCTTAGATTGCACAAGACTGCCTTTCACTGCAGTCCACAGACGCTACGACGGTTGTTTGTTTATGCAAAAACTAAAATTTATAGAGACCTGCTTACAGGCTATTTAGTTTTTCTAATATTTTTTACAACACTGTTGCAACTATGCTGAAAGCACGGCCTCTAGCCATGTTGTAGAATTCATTGCTAAAATTTTCCTTGCTGAATGGACAAACTCGTTGTCGTATACTGAACATGTACGCTGTAGTGCCAAATTTCTCCATGTACGAGAGGTCTAAAATTTTATTGTACCATCTTTCACAAGGTGGTCTTCCCGTGGCCCTGGTGGGAAGTCGATTTTGAATATGGTTTGTCATCAGTAGTGCTTCTCCCAAATATTTATTGGGCATATTGGCATCATCCAACATTCACCTCGTAATCTCAATTAAGTACTAATTTTTCCTCTCAGCTCTTCCGTTCTGCTGTGGAGTGTGTGGTGCAGTAGTTTCTTGTGCGATTCCTTGTTATTGGCAGTACTGCATTAGATCATTGTCAACAAATTCTCCAGCTCGGTCCGATCTGAAACATTTTGGCGTTTTTCCATAATGTGTTTTTGTGACATGGTAACAAAATTCTTAATAACATTGGTTGCTTCAGATTTCACAGAAAGCAACTGCACTGCAGTATAACCACTGTAGTTGTCAAGGAGTGTCATAAAACTACTTCTTTCCTTATGGTGTAGACGTTTGCATTGGGCCACATAAATCCATGTGTGCAAGTTCTGGGATTGCTTTGGTTTTATGCTAGCTGTGGTCTGGAAAAGGAAGTTTGAGCATTTTACCCTTTAAACAAAGTTTCGCAAGCTTTAACTTTACTACATTGTTTAATGCAAAAATTCTTTCCAAGCTCTTTACTAGCGACAGACTTTATTACTTATCGAGTAAACAAATGACGCTCAAACTCAAAAATATCATTACTCATCACACCAGTATTGTGAATTTTCGATAGGCATTACCCGAAAATAGGAGGACTGACGAAGATAGAAGGACTGAAAATATTTATTTTCGGGTAATGCCTATCGAAAATTTGCAATACTGGTGTGATGAGTATTGACATTTTTGAGTTTGAGCGTCATTTGTTTACTCGATATTTCTGTAACTCAGAGTAAAATGGTCAGATACTTTATTACTTGTGGGCTAGCTTTCTACGCCAGTCATGGATGCAGTCAATACAGTCCTCCGATCCTGCATGCTCGCTTGACGCCACGTTTGCTGCGTGTGCACGGTACAACTCATTGTGACTTTTGGCTTAGGCCAGTAATTTATTCCCACACTACACATACCCACTGTCTCGATTGAATTTGACATTCATTTCTGCCTTTGTGAGTTTTGGCACTGACAATAAACTCTCGTTTAAGCCTGGAACATAAGGACATCCTTAACTTTTACTTTTACAGGCACCTGGTCACCTACTTTGCATCACACAAAACCTTCGCCAGCTCCCATGGCAGCAAACTTGTCACCATTTGCCATAAAAACTGTTTGTTTATTGTCACTGTTCAAAAAAGTGAAAAATTCTTTATTGTTTGCCAATGTGTGGATTCTCCTGAATCGAGACATCAATTTTCCTTTAGCATTTGCTTATAGCTGTATGGGGCTACTTGATTTGTTGCAAAACAAAATTGTTCCGTTTCTTCTTGCCCGCTGACCTTGTTAGCTTTTACTTTGTCAGGATTCTTCAATTTCCATGCTGCATACTTTCGGATGTCACTTTTTCTATGGCCAGCCTTTTTACAGAAGAAACATGGGCCACTGAAGCTTGAACTTGTTCCCCTTTGATGCCCTTTACTCACACCTTGAACCTAGAGTGCCTTTCTTCATTGGTGGTGTTAGTTTGCTTAGGTTTAGTTTCTGCTCAACGTTTGTACTCATCTATGAGCTTGCTTTTAACTAGCTCGACGGTCAGACGACTCTGACCTAGTTTCAAGTGCCGTTATGAGTGTGTTATAGCTCTCTGGGAGACTTGATAAATAAAATGAAACGACAAGATGTTTTGCAATAGTCTCTCCTAATGATGTAAGTCTATCTATCAAATCAGTCATGGTATTTAAATGTGCTTCCATATCACCATCTTCTTGCATTGACAGCTTGCAAATGTTTCTTAAAAGCCATACTTTATTGCTAACAGTTGACTTTTTATGATATGCTTCGTGTACCATCCAAGCTCCCTGGGCTGTAGTTAATTTTCGAATACGTGCTAGTTGCCCATTTTCTACTAGTAAACCAACTGTGGCTAGTGCCTTCCCATCTTTCTTTAACCAGTTATTAGTCATGGGGTTTGGTGGTTCTCAATAGCTAAATCCTGCAACTCTTCTTTAATGAGCAAGTCTTACTTTATAGTTCCCTGTCTGGTAGTTGGAATTGTTTAATTTCGTTATATGGATTTTTGCACTGTCTGCCATTTTGTGTTCACTTTCGGATTTTCTTTACCTCCAGTTTGGGTGTGTGCTTTCAAGGCTAGACACTGTACACCAAATTTGACATAGTACCAAAACTATGGCTTTCACTTACACTAAGACTGTCCCTGGAAGCTTATTGTCCTGCTGATAGATGGGTGGTTGATGGTTGGAGGCCACCTTATCCTTAGCCAGAGGTTTAACCTTGTCCTTCAATGCAGACGCCAACCCCAGGAGCTTCCCATTAAACAAATTCCTATGAGAGTGGACGGGAGAAGTCGCAGCCTGCTGAAGGTGACCATAGTCAGAGACGTTAGGAAGGATAAAAGTTGGGAGGGGTGTAAAACAGAAATTTACCGACATAATTTTCCATCTAGCAAAAAATTTATGTAAATTTTTTCTGACTGATTTGCCAACTGGCCAAACTTGGGGGGGGGGGGGTTTGCCAAACACCCCCCATAAAAACATCCCTGACCATAGTTATTTTTCGTGTAGAATCCAGGAAAGCAAATATAGTGAAACACCATCCCCACTAACTGCCTGAACAATTGCCTCTGGGTTACAAGCAACCCACCTGCCTAATCAACTACATTTGCTGTTCCTCAAGACACCGAAACATTATGTTTGAACCTTACTTCGAGACGAGTCGTCTCTATTTGGCGAGTGAACAGGATCTAGGTGAACACCCGGTAAATGTCCAGTGGACTTTCCCTGACGTGGCACGACCCCAGCCAGCACACAGTAGCTAGCAGCCGAAAAAGCAACCGACGTCCCTGGTTAAATACTAGGAGACCCCTGATCCAAAGCTTACAGCTCCAGTAACTCTCCCTTCAACAAGTACCTGCCAGGTGTCTGCACCGCGGATGTGGGTGACTTGACTCCCTTTGTGGTGACTGACAGCCCATTGACTTAGCCACAACTCACTAATGACGTGGAAAAAGTAAAACCAGCGACCAACATGAAGACTGGAACTGCGACAGTGACTAGAGCTGCGTCTGCATCCGGCGGCACCACAGCAAGGTATGCTGCGACTGCAACTACACAGGTGGCCGGAATGGTGGCTGCAGCAGTGCCTGTGAACGTGACTATGACTGCAGAGGCCCTGGCAGAAGTGACCAGGACTGCGACTGCAAAGGTGACATGACCGCATCAGGAATTACTACTGCAAAGGGCGAGAATGTAGCTGCAACTGCGACTTTGACTGTGATGACCCCTGCAGAAGTGACTGGGACTGCAATTGCAAATGTGACTGTGACTGTATCAGAAATTTGGACTGCATGGGCTATAACTGTGATGCAACTGTGACTGTGACGGCCCTGGCAGAAGTGATCGGGACTGCGAATACAGCAGGGCTTGTGACTGCACAGGCTGTGACTGCGACAGAAACTGTGACAGTGACAGACCCGGCAGAAGTGACTGGGACTGCGACTGCATCACAAATTGCTACTGCAAGGACTTTGACTATCACGGCGACTGTGATTGCCCTGGATCCTGTCGCCGAGTATCCATAAAACGGTGCATGATCCACGAGGAATATGTTTGACACACTTCCACTAGCAGGTTGTCACAGGGTAACAGTTGTAATACAAAGCATGGTCCCCCCCCCTCCCCACCTCGAGCCTATGACCACACGAGCTCACAAAGCATACTTGGACGTTGAAATAAATTAAGAGCAATAATTAGACGTGTCTAGTCTCGATCTGTCCAAAACGAAAAGTAATTGAGAAGGCATGGAAGTGACATCACCAACTATTGGTGA
>JAHWFP010087642.1:0-32272 GCA_023313725.1 Lithobius niger | reverse complement strand
ACTGCGGCGACACGCCGAGTGCCACTCCTCGACAGTGCCTTTAATGGTCCGTAACAGCCGAAAAGCATTTCGACAGTGCATTTCGACAGTGCATTTAATGGTGCAGTGGCATAATTTGAATAAGTTGATGCTGACTACGATATAGACTTGCAAGTCAACAAAGAAACGTTTTAGAAAACCAACAGTACCACGTGTCCTTGTTGAATAAATGAAACAGGCAATGGACTCCTGCTGAGTAACTCTAGCCTGGGAAACTCCTTTGTGGTTCCTGGTGATGGAAAGGAAGCATTGGTCGCATACAGTGCTGAAGAGGATGAGAAGAAGCCCTCAGCCATCCTCCCACCAACAGGAAAAAATAAAACTTATGCCTGATACATTTTAAGTACTATTTTGAGCTTTTAAATGTGGACTGGCCCACCTATCACCATCCCCTAATAATGCCCTATTGGTAGGTTAGGAAAGACCCATACTCTGGGATTTACGGCTCATGAATTCTAGATTTAGCTGAACCTGTTTATTAAATAAACACCTCGCCTGACGTCACATACGACTTCGTGCCTACTGCAACACTTAACAAGTTAGATAGAGTGATGCGTTCTATGGACTTAATCAAAGAGGAGTAGAGTAAAAAACACGTTATACATTAAAAAGATGAGAGACGCCATTAAGTGCAAGTAAAATCATAGTTCACGACGTTTCGTCTCCCAGTTCGGAGACGTTCTCAAGCGAGGGAACCTAACCCATACAAAACAATTCTAAGGCAAAAAAAAAAAACCTTGCTACTGAAGAAATACATTGATCAAGGCATACCTAAGCCTTACAGTTTATAAGGATGTAAGGTGCCATAATTATTACAATACATAAAATACTAAACACTTTTAAAGAAAAGATTTTTAAAAATCCAATACAATTCAGACTAATGTATCAACAGCATCAATTCATTTATCCAAGGTAGCAGATCGAATGAGAAAAGAAAAACGATATAGTTTGGTCTTAAATGATGGGACCTTCCATTTTGATTGGTGAGAAGTGGTTGACGTCAGCATCCTCCCTTATCTTAAGAGAATTTAATAGCTGATTGGCTACTGGGATCATGTGGTTGTTAACAGGTGGTTTGGTTAAATGAACACAGAGCATTTTTAAGTTTTCACGGGTTTTGGTGTTAGAAATTGAAATAAAATTCTGGTTTTTGGAATATCCGGTTTATACCCAGTTTTTAGAAAATGTTGCCACTAGTGAGTTTTCTGGTTTCATCAAATTAAAATTAGTTTTGTGGGAACTGACATGATTGCAAATTCCCTGCTTAATTTGGCCTACATAGTTGGCGATGCATGCAGGATGATTGCAGGTTATGCTATAAATCTTTGGTGGCCTTGGCTGATTTTGAAGTATTGTTGCAGTGGGGGAGGAGGGAGGAGGGGGATTTGGAATTGGTTGTGAAGAGTATTATTATTTTTGCTAAAGAGACGGATATTATTGGATAAAGCTTCTTCAGAAGTGGTTCAGTTATACTTTAGATGTAAAGGGCAGTCAGAGACCGCCATAAAGTAGATACTTTGCATTAAAGACCAGCCATGTGATAACACAAGATACACTAATATTGGAACCAACCACTACACCTTCACCAACTCTTTCTGTTTGGCTTCCAGGCAACTTCTTTCAAACCATATATCGGATCGGGATCAATCTTGGCACCCATTTAGGTCTATAATGTGGGTCTGGGTGTTGCTGATTTCTCAGCATGTTTTGACCACAGAAACTTGGACTTGCTAATATATGGTCATGTTCATTCGTGACTAATGCCGCTAATAGTAAAGGCAAAAGCTACGGCATTGGATTTATTTGGAGTTCAGTTTCGATTGAGAAATAACATCAAATACAACACACAGACGAAGTGATTAAAAAATATACATAGAAAGTGCTTATACGTGATTACACAGCAAGTCAAGCAAAAACACATCATGTGTAAAATTTACAAGACATTTTCAGAATGCTAAAGTGTAAAATCAGTTTTCATCACTTTTTCATCATCTGGATTGATTGATCATTTAGTATTACCTTGCGAGCGTGTTCGATTCGAGTGCCACCGAAATGACGTCACGTCACGCTGTCCTTCGGAAGCTTAGTATATTCCTAGTGTATGTTAAGTTAAATAAATTGATTTGCGAATGTCAGAATTTAGCTTATCATCATTCGACCCTTGGCTGACCTTGTCACCCTTTTAACCATTAGTGATAGAAAAATGCGTTTATGTTTTTTTTTCATTAAAAAAGTAATAAATATTATAAACAGAAATTTGCATGGTTATAGATTAAACTTAATGGCCGAGCGAAGCATGACCTTAATACTCGCATGAATTTGGACTTTGTGTCTCTTTGTGTAGTTGCCTGTTTGCCTGTCTGTGTACGTGTTTTTCTGTTTTATGGACAAAATAATATTCAAAATTTTTTCAGATTTGGATAAAATTTGCTGACAATGGAATTCGCTGGCAACGAGTTCGAATGGGCAATTCCTGCCTCAAACATTGGTGGGGGGGGGGGGGGCGCCACATTAGACACAGAGTAGAAATCATGTACATGGAGCAGAAATGCACAGCCCTGTGGAACGGTGGGCAGAAATTATTTAGGTTTCTTCCCTGTGAATAAAGAAATTGAAATAACGTTTAATGTCACTTCTCGCTCGGTATTCCTAGTTTATACTTTACTTTTACATTTATTATAAATTAGTCTACGAGTTTACAGGCAAAATATATTTCAAAAGAAGCAAACAGTCTGCATTAAAGACTGGTCTTGTGAGAATACAAGATACACTAATATGAGAAAGAAAGGAAAGACAATAGCCTCGATTGGGACTCAAACCCAGGGCTTCCCGCTTATTAACCGGATGCTCTAAACATTGTGCTACTGGGGCAGATCCTGTATTCTCATGAGGCCAGTCTTTAATGCACACTGTTTGTTTCTTTAACTCTTTATCTTGTGATTTTTTCTTTAATTTAAAACGTTTAATTTCCTTTTAAAACGCTTAAAATTAGAAATTATCAGACTGAAAATAAAATACAGAGCCAAAGCATAGCTGACAGTTGTACAAAATAAGAAATCATAGAAAAGCAACAAATAGTCGTAAAGGGTAGCATCAAAATTCATCATTGCGAATTTGTTGCTTTACAATAAATACGTCATTTTACGTGAAATTCAAAGTAATGAACGGTGCCATTCAATGTTTAGGAATTAGCAGGATCATGTGTAACGAATTCTATTTTTGAATAACCTTCCAATGCATGCAAACTTCTGCAGCATCAGCGCCCCAGTTTATATCACTAGACAGATAGACTGACAGATAGACAAACTTTTCAAAATCGATAATAAACTTTCGCAATAAACCCTCAGACTGAAAAAAATCTGTCAGCTTGAACTAACAACAGAATACATAGAGAAATTTTAACAAATCGAAGTTGTAATATTAATGGTGAGTGGTTCGGCGATGATGAGTCGACAAGATTTTATGGCAATTTTATGAACATAATAGTTGGTAACGAGATATTATTGCAGGTTATGTTTAAAACTGTACACCATCATTATACGCCAAGAACTGACCTTAAATCAATGCCGTGAAAAATCCTACTCTCTAATTTATGAGCTCAGTTTTTGTTTTCGTTGAATTTAGTTTATTTGAAACATCAAAGTGAGAGTTACACAACAGATTTTCATCAGTTGTACTTAATTTTCTGTTTAAGTTAGTATCTTAAATCATAGTAGGTCCTAACAAAGTTCATCCTGATATGCTGCGCATGCTGTTTTTTCATCAGTGCAAATGAGAAAATGCGTAAAGTTAATTTGTTAATTTTATTCGTCCTTGGCTTGTTAACAACTCCTAATCACAGCCAGACTCAAAGTCAAGAGGGAAATGAAGCAACATCTCTTCCACAGGAATCAAATGAAGACTTGCTTTCAGCAGAAATTGTAAATACGTACATACATTCATCCGATAAGGGAAATGAAGACTTACCTCTACCAGAACATGTAAGTCCAAGAAGGTAAATAAGAATAATTTCCCCATTTTAAAACCAACCCGACATACTTGCGTAAAACCTAGAGTTTGCTAATACTTCAGCATCAAATGTATGGTTCGGTGTGTCGGGCTCTTTATAGTCGATACAGTTTCTGCACTACTTACTGCATTGTTGACTCACGAGAGAATCGAACTATTTTGTAGAACTAATCACTCTGAAACAATAGAATAACTTGAAAAGCGTGGGTGGATACTGTCAAGAACAAATTTTCCCGCTGGGACTTTTCCAATACCTGTTCCAGTTCAGGGACTAACTTTTGATCTCCAAATACTTTGGACACATTCTTCACGGCTAAGGACTAGTAAAAAAAAAAGAACGCTTGAAATACTTTCTACTAAAAGATAAATTCGCATGCTTCACGACGAAACTGAACAGAAATTTATGACAAGCGCTAAGTTTAATATATTTGGTGACCACAATAACGGCAACATGAGTGATGACGCAATTATGAAAGTTGTAAATTTAGATGTAGTTATCCAATTATTCGTGTTATTTTTTTTTCTAAATCGACCTTAGCTTTGAAAATGTCTTCCAACGTGTAAAAGGAAAACATTAGCCTGTCATAAATGGGAAGTGAGAGAAGCAGTCGGCTCTTTTCTTACTCACACGTTTGTCCTTGTTTTACGATGCTACAAAACATCCATTTGAGAGGCAGTTAAACTACTCGTCTCTGTTTCAGGATGAAGCTTACGGCTCTTCCCCATCCGAAAAGAAAAACGAAGATCCGCTTTTGTCTGAAGAGATAAATAACGACTTTACTTTGTCCCAGGAATTAGTAGAGGATTTGTCTCGGCCTCAATATAAAGACTCGTCTCAGCCTGAAGATGTGACTGATGACCAATCTCAGTTCAACAGTCAGGTGAGACCTGCAACATCAGTGACAAGGAACAGAGTTAATATCCAGCCCATATTTTCCCCCACGCTATTGAATACAGCAGAAGGTTGGTAATCTACACTGCAAAACGGCATTTTACGTTGCAATACCTACGTAATGTTAAAACCCGTTATAAGGATGCTCTCTCTGGGTCTTAAAATGACGTTTTAGGCGTTGTAAAGCACAACGCTACAAACGCAATGTAGTTATGGCTAGAAATGATGTAAGTTTTTTCCCCCGTAAAACAGAAAATAGCATTCTAGCTTGGCCGAAAAACTGTAATCTGCAGCTCTCATTTAAACTGCCATTACGCTAAGTAATGTAACCACAGTATTATAAGATCTAGGTATGGGGTTGTTAACATCTCTGTAATGTGTGGCACAGTAACAACCTGGTCCACTGCACTGTGCCCGAGGTCGGTGTTAATAACCTAGCTGTAGACGCACCATTGGGCGTCAATCCTACCTTCTCCATTGAATTACTGACTGTTTTTTTTACCAATTCTGTTTTAGCTCCGAATCTATATAACTAAGATCGTAATATTTGTTTGTTTGTGTGTGTGTGTGTGTCCACAGTAGCATGGGCGTCCGCAGTGGGATCGTCTATGCCATTGAGCCCGCTTGTTGCTTCCGCTTTCATCTCGCAGTATGGCGGCGTCACTATGAATGCGAGTAGCATTATGACGTGTTTTAATAATTATTTTAAAAAATAAATAAGCGTTTGCGCACGGTTTTCGTTATGATTTTTTGAACGGCACAGACAAAAGGAATCGATAGGTAGGTGAATTAAGTCGCTATCATGAAAAGTAGTTATACCAAATAATTACCTCTTCACTATTGAGAAGCGCTGCTGCGTCTCGAGTCTTGATGGCAGTAGATGCAATAGAGGTAGATGCAGCATAGATGATGTAAATCCATCCAATGGCTGGCCTCGTATCCATCAAAAGACGTGTAGCATGAACATTTCGCAACAACACTCCCCTTCCTCCCTCCCCCCTCCGAAAAAACCAGACAACTTTTTTCGGTCATTAAATCGGCCCAACTTTTGCAACAAAGCGTAATGTGCAGATTATTAACTTGTGCATTAAAAAATGATATATTGTCCCCAAAAGAAAACATTAATTCAATGAAGTTATTTTTTTTACTAGGAAACAGGCTTTGGGCCTCTTGTAGGTGTAGTGAACACAACTTTATTTTAAATTTATATTTAGTATTATTTTTAATATGGTAATGCTTCTAAAAATCTGGGTGCAATACTCACTCGGCTAAGTTTCGGCTGTTTGCCTTTCGGTGTGACTACCTGCTGCTCTTTGCTGGCCTCTTTCTTATTTTGTCATTTTTTTTCAAGCAGACCTAACCTTCTATCATATTTATTTTAATAGGCATTCGCTTACTCCAGCATTTAGTTTCTGTTTAGTTATTTACAGCCCCTTTGTATAGACTACGCTAAAAATGTAGACCATCGTCGCGTGACTAAAAATAAAACGGCCAACCGTTGTTTGGGTTGCCGTGGCGAATAATTATTTATTGTTTAATGCAACTGCTGCGCAAAGTGACTTCCCTAGATTAAAAATATTAATAATCAAGATACACGCTAGTATGTCGCCCGCCAAGTTTAACGGAAACATCCAGATGCTCATGGCGACCACTTAAAACTTTGCGTCTTTACAGCTAACGTAGTTTGGCTGTTTTCAGTCATCTGAGGATAAATCAATGTAACAGAAAAGGCTGCAATTTGTGTGATCAGGAGAGTTTGGTCGCCTGACAAAATAAAAGTCAGTGTTAGTAGCACAGCTTACTGTTTTCTTGTTGTAAAACTACGTGAATAACGTTGATATTTGCCTAATTACTTACTGGCTACTAGAAATATCAGTTAGTTATCGGAGGTTATACTTTGAACCCAATTAGCTGATGTTTTTTTAATTTAGGATTTTTTTCAAATGTTTGAGAACTGAGAAATATTCAACAACGAAAACTAAGCAATTCGCCTTTTGTTAATGTTTAGACAGGCAAACGACATCTTCCGCATGGGCCGTGGACTAATGCACCCTCGATAGCTGCGTCACTGGTTAGTATTTCACTAAAATTATAAATAAAAGCGAATAAACAATTGCCATCAGGAAAAAAAGATAACAGTAGATTTATGATCGATATTGTTTTTTTTAAGATAGGAAAAGTAATGATCCACCAAATTCGAAGTGGACCATCCTCACTTCTTCAACACCAAAGAAAGCCTTCACATTAATTTATTATGGTGCAGCCTCGCTGGTTGTAGATTTGTGTTGAATTGTTGATTGTTAAACTCACTAAGGCTGTTGTATGCCGTACATGTCTGGTTTAACAATTTCGTCCTTGTATTTCTCTTTTAGGATTGTACGAAGAAGGGAAAATTATGTGGAGGACGTTCCAAACGACAATGCTGTGATGACTTGAACTGCTCCAGGTGCAAGACAAAGCAGTGTACAGGATTCTGTGGACTCTGATAGTTTATACCTTCTCTAATAGGCGTGTCACACAATCAGATGAGTACTTTAGCCAGTTTGAAAAGGCTACCATTCAAAGTTTCCCATTGTGGTCAGAAGAAGTTGCCACAAATTCGACTAAGAGTTCGGCTTGATACACATATTCAAAAAAAAATAGTCTTTAATATAAAGAGACCTTGTCTGACAAATAGCGGACGGTATTAGACATCGAATTAAAGAACCAGATATGGCTTTAGTACTTCACCCTAACATCATCATCTCGATCGCCAACATTAACCAACATAGTAATGGCACATCATTTGCGAACTCAAAACAGTAACACAATAACAACTTTTACTACACAAACTGGAGGAACAACAAAAAATGTGCGAATTTTTATTGTGTTACTGTTTCGAGTATACAAATGTTGCACAATTACTACGTTGAGTGGTGTTGTGAAAAGTCATGGGATAGTCCGAAGTTTTTAAGCCAAGATAGTTTTTATTTTGTTTCTGATGACGTCCGTCAAATGAGAAAACGAAACTTCTCGTACTATTTTTTTCATTAAAGATTGAAGTTTTTATTCTGAATTTATGTATTAGGGTAAAATCTTCCTTTTATATTTTACGTATAGGCTGACTACCATTCCTACATATTCACATATAAAAGAAGATATCAAACTATTCACTACTCTAGAATGGAAAAATTACTACCCAACAGCATATTACATTTATTATGGTCGGTTGGACTACCAGGAAAATAGTTGTTAAAAATATTTCCACCGGTTCTGACTGGTAACCTTATTTAAGGACATTTCAGGTATTTCAGGTATTAACATGAAAATACTTTTTAAACATTCCTAAAGACAACAGAAAAAATTGAAAACCCATGCATGCAATATTTTGTACGAATAAACAAAACTTGAAAGTTGGTAACCTTTACTGTAGTATTATTATTTTTATCCTACTTATTATAAATATGGATAAGAAACACTTGCTATTACCTACGTACGTATAATATTCAGAATTTCAATTATTTAATCAAGCATGATTCAATCCAAATTTAGTGCTCATCTCTTCTGACCAAATTCGTCACTTAGTAGATCAAGGTTGATAACATTTCCAGAGGAGATGAGGGGGGGGGGGGAGGGGAAGAGAGAAATGTCGAATGTTCAAAGAACTATTAGTTTATAATAGACATTATGGTTTTGTTTTTAAGTAGCTTCCATCATTATTGCAAAATAGGCTTTTCTCTTTTTTTGTAAAAAATTCAATAAAACACGGGTCATACATCCGGTTTGCAATTGCATCAACGGATCTCATTTCCTTTGCCGTATTGTCTTTTCTTTATTGTTTACAAATATGAAAAAAATAAGGAACTTTGTGTGAAAATTGAAGGTATCTTTACCAGGAACAAAATAAACACTTGCGTCTTTGTCTAACAACAAAATTAATTATGTTTCCTAATAACGTCACTACCCTACAGACAATAGCCTATTATTATTTTCATTGCACAAGATTGGTTCAGTTTTATATATAAACCCATACCACTGGAACAGTTGCATGCTAAGACTGTCTACACATCGTAGGATCTTGAACCAAATTTGAAGGTAAAATCGAATAACGATTAATTGATGCACTGCATGTACAAATACATGAGATGCATGCTAAGTTGTTATAAATTAAAATGAATATCTTAAATGTTAATTATTTTTGCAATTTATTTTAATATAAACCTAATTCGGTTTTAATATAATAGAAGGCAGAGAAGCCGACACTGTAAATTGTCAAGATTTAAAATTAGGTTACATTATTTATAAAAAAAATTCCCGTGTCATCATAAACCCGATATTGAAATTGGGAATGGGAGGTGAGTTTCATCACGTGTATCGATGCTTGCATTTCATTCGAGGAATTTCAGTCTTGATTCCATTTTGCTTTTATTTTAATAATTTCTTTCTTTGAGTATCCAGTTTACAATATGGGTCTCGTAAGTACAGGTAGGACCATAAAACTAATTTAAAAATGTATCCAGACTAATAACGTGAAACCCTATAACCCTTCTGAAGTCAGCATTAATATGACCTGTCAACAGTTGGGAAGAAGTCTTCGACTACCAGCAGAATGAATTTCCAAAAGTTAATATGTTCGTAACTTCATAAACGTCTTGCTATTTCTTTCACTGTTCAGTAAGTTTTTGAAGGCCTTCACTGAGTTATCTATTTACTTTTGTTTTAGTATTTTATGTTCCAACCAGCATACTGCATCGTTCAGGCAAGTAAGAATCATTTACGAAATTTGTTATGCAGATCATAATAGTGTTATGGAAGGGCCAGTCATGGGTACCACTTACTGTTAAACAACTTCGAAAAGCTTGGCAAATTTTTTTTTACAATCTTAAAAAAAAATAATGCTCTAAAACTGACGTGTTATCACCAGGCAAATATCACCTTTTGCTTTTAAAATTCTAGTAGTGATCAAGACTTATTATGGAGCTAATATGGAGCTAAATATTATTAAAACAATTTTTGCTTTTCCTGAAGGGTCTCTAATTTGTCAGCTGGTCACCTGCTTTGTGAATTGTTTGTCTCTAGTACTCAAACATTTTGTAACTGCTCCGCACTCAGCCTTCGTATTACCTCCCTGCTGACTACGATATTAAAGAAAGGGAAAAACAGTGTTCACAAAGGTGGAATCTAGACGTCATCTAAAAAAAAACTGCTTGTGGAGATAAAGTGGCCCACTTTTGAAAAGTACTAGACGTTGAAGGAGATAGAAGTCTAATATTCACGTAGGGAAATCTCTGGTTACCGCAGAAAATAAGATATTATCCAGTATAGGACTAAATAGATCACATATATGCCAAAGGAGTCTGGTACTCTCATCATGCTGGTCGGCATAATGAAAGGAACTTTGACAGGAGACCATTTCCAGTCATCGATCAGATAAGCATAGTCCTCACCAAAAAAGAAATCCAAACACACACCATAAGCAAAGGGATGTATTGTATAGTTCTGTAATTAACTTGGGTAGCGATCAGAAGGGTACCATGTGAATACTGTGTAAATAGCCTAACAGCAACTGGGAACAGATCATTACCCTTTTAAGGTCGGCTGTACAGTGTACATGGAACAAAATGTATGTTTGCATAAGTACGTTAACCCACTGAAACCATTCGTTCAGGCAAAATACACGATTTTAATAATCAGATAATTATGTCAACAGAGGTTGCGAACACTACCTTTAGTTTGTGTTCATCAGTAAGTTAATTTCCAACTAAAAATGGAACAATATTTTGGTTTTGAAGCCAAAGAAATGAGGGAGGGAGCGAAGGTAGAAATTTCCCACTGCATTCTGAACTTGTCTAATAATCTGAAGATATTTTTTGGTTGTTTGCCCCAGAATTTTTTGTATTTTAATTCTACCTGCTGTTATCTTAGACTGAGATCCATATTTCCGACTCAGAATTTTGGTTTCGGTGGAAGAGGGTGGGGGGAGTGATCAGAAACCCTTCCCGCAATTCTTTGCAATCTCTCATGTTTCATGTTATCCACAAAGAAAACCGGCTATGGGTCGTTGATGTTGTTAAACATTCTATTCGTGGCATTGCCCTACACCCTTTTGGGGAAATAAAGCGGGGGGTGGTAATAAGGGAAGGGCAGGTTACGGCTGTTGGCAGTGTCTTGGGGGAGGGGGGAGGAGGTTTTGGAGGGATGGCCCGGGTTCAGGAAAAAGGGTAGGCTCACTAGTAATTTCTAACCTCTTACTAACAAACCAACTCGCAACAACGTGTTTACCACATTATTTTGAACAAATTTATTAGTATAATATACTATTACGTCACAAGTGCTGTAAGGGGAACGATTCAGAATGAAGGACATAATTTACGTAAGCAAGCTAAGACATTAGGGTACGAAGCGCTTCAATACTTCGTGATCAATCACGGCAAACACGTGGCGATCATTAGGAGTCAACAGATGATGCAAGTCCAATGAATAAACTCGTGCGGCTAGAGGTTAAACACTTCGTAACGTTGAACACAGTTAAAGAATCTTCGGGAATCTGGCGTCCCACATTATAAACAAGACAAAACCTTGGATTAGAATTTTTATACTATGGCCCATAAAACCATTCCAGAACTACGTGGGGTCTACACGGCGAACTTCGGAAATTAAAGCGCAGGGCTTTACAACACTAGCTGAGCACACTAGTATGACGAACTATGACTATGGCTTTACAAAAGCTAAAGCACAAACTTATTCGCATCCCACGTAGTATAAAATATCACTTCCCTGACTTTAACTCGGAAATAGTTCCCTATCTTCGTTACGGAAATTCGACAGCTAGTCTAAAAATTAAAATGGAATCGAGTGCCTTTACCTGATCAAGGTTTAGTCGAATCTTTAGCTTCTTCGAACACACGACGAATGTAACGGGAAGACAGGTGAAAGGCATGACTTGCGGTAAACCGTAATGGCGACGTTCTTCCCCACAGCATACTAGATCATGAAACACAGCGTCTTTCCATCACGACGAAGGATTAACGTGACGTCAGGAATAACATCCTCGTGAGCCAAGCCGAAAACATCCAGTCAGTAGACACGCAGAATCACAGTGACGACCTTCCCCATGGAAACCAGGTCGTGAAGTATCTCCATGCAATGACGGGCGAGCGTATAAAAAGAAAAGGATGATTTGCATATTAGAGATTGATCAATGATTAAGAATTATGAGATTAAAGATTAAAAGTTAACGCTTCATTGTAAAATATTGCATTTAAACAACAAATTAATAAAATAACTACTAAAGTAGAAAATACATAACAAGCAAACATAATAATAACTGTAACACGAATTAGTGATTAAACGGACTCTGGAGGATACAAGGTGTCATCATGAGTGCAGGTACTGATCATACCCATGCTGACATCACAGCCAGAAACACAAAAGGCACGATTTAGAGTACAAACCGCAGAAGCATATCACAGCAGGATGAACCATCAGAAAACAGAAATAAAAGAAATATAAATCAATTTTTGAATACTGTGGAAGGGGAAAGGTGGGGAGAAATAAGACAATTCTAACGACATCAAAATAAAAATAAAAGACTAAGTTCCCATTTTAATCAGTTATCATTATGCCCTTTGAATATGAAAAAGGCTTAAAAGGTATGAAATTGCAGCATTTAATTTATTCCTATGAATTGTGAATTTAGATAATTATTTTTATTTTACCAGTTTAAAAAAAGCGAGGAAGCAAAAATCCCACTTAGACCTCTGTTTGCACAAAAAGTCTTTCGGTCCTGAAGAGGATGAAGTCTTCCTTGAGTTAAAATGAATGCAAAGTGGCCAGCAAAGTCCAGGGTTTTTTGGGGGGAAGGTTTAAAAAATGACTGAAATCAAAGGGAAAGCTTCAAACGGGCTGTTATCCTAATTATGCATTACTTTCTTCATGGAAGTTAACTTTAGTCGAAGTAATAAAAGATCCAACTCGTTTCTCGAACTGGTGATTTGAAATAAGGTTTTCAGATTTCATGACTTATTCACATAATACTGAAAATAGCAGACCATTAAATGCAAACTTTACGTGCATCGAGTTTTTCATAGTATGGTTTTAAATTATAACAAATTTGGAATGAACTAAATCAATAGTTGGATAAATGCTGCCCGCCAAATATTACTAACAAATATTAAGCCAAATATTACTAAAATTTTCCCAATTAGTACATGCAGAAAAATGACACAATCATAGTTGAAGAGTTGGACCTGATCGCGTTGCTGTGATTACTGTCTAATTATAGAAGCAAGTTACACTCCTCCTCCATGAAAGACCGATTTACATAATGCGGCCGTATTGGCAAAATGGTTACATCCACTTCACTGCTGAGTGATTTAGAATGAATCATTATGTTTCTTTTTTTTAGGTTTTCAATTTCATTGAAGAAAAAAAAATGAGTGGACGTGTCTTGTTTGGCCTTTGTCTTCTTGTCGTCATAGCAAGTCTTACTGAGGCAGCATGCCATCCGAGCAAACAATGCGTCGGTTATGCAGGTGATAAACCGGGGCGATACTGCGGAGTAGGAGGACTCTGTTCTCGTAGTACTGTCTGGGAATGTAACAAGCAAGGGACATGCTGTGGCAAGGGACCGAACAAGAACTGTGAAAAATGCGGGAAACTCAAATGCTGATTCTGTTGTTATAAATTATGTTAGTACGGTATTGCAGTATCAATAAAATTCTTTAAACATTATTCATAGTAGCCGACTTTTTTTTCACTTTGGTACGCTTGGTTTGGATAAATTAAAGCATTAACAGTTCGTTGTTGTGGTAAACAAAAACTTTAATATTGAGCTACAGATTCAGCCAAATATAGCGAAAGAAATCTTTTAATTCATTCAAATTTTCGATAAAACTTTACAGTTATCTTTATCAGGAGAGAAAAATCAGTGGCCACATCACCTGTTGTCAACAACTTCATGTTGCAAATAACAATAGGGGATAAGCGGCAGTTTTTTATATCAACGTAGAAAAGGTTTGTTACTAGGGCGTCATCAGGTTACACTGTCGACAAAATGGAGCGAAGCGAAGAACCTACCAACAAACCAAACAAACAAACCAACACACCAACAACCAACCAACAAACAAAGAAACAAACAATCGAACAAACAAATAAACAAACAAACTTACAAACAATCCAACAAATAAACCAACTAACAAACAAACAAACAAATAATCAAACATACAAACAATCAAAGAAACAAACAAACGAACGAACGATACACTGGGCACACAGCACAGGCAGTTGTTTGGGAGTGCACTTATCGCATCTTATTTCTTTGTCTATTTGCTTTTATAGAGCTGGATGGCCTTGTTTCTCAACAAAAGGTTCGATTAAAATTTTTTTTTACAAACCACCTTTGGGTGTACCACTATCAATGTGCAAAATCAGGTTTTAATTTATGCAGTCGTTACTGCGTGATGTGCATCAATTAAAACCAACAAACAAACAAATCAAGAAACCATCTCTGCCACTGTCGACATAATAGAAAAGGCTCTATTTCTCTGTTGTTTGGCTGGGTTTCCCGCTTCCCTCTTCCAAACATTAATTTACAAAGTCAGAATGTTCAAACATTCTGTGAAATGAGCATGTGACGTAGTTGAAATACACCTAAAACCAAAACTGGTATAAGGAAGCCGCCAAGTTTTCAAAAAGGTTCCTACTTTAAGTAGTTATATTATTCAGCAAAGGAAAGGACGCTAAGGTAGCCAGCTACTAAACTAGACTCATAATTATTAAAATCGGTTTAAATTATTATTATTATTAAATTATTAATATTGGTTTAAAGCAATATTGCATACGCTAAAATCATTTTAAAACACAAAACCCCAGTAAAATTATCATTTTACCTTGTAATTTCCAAACAACAAGAGACAGCTGCTAGGGGATAAGACCATTGGAAAGCTGGTGTAAAATCTTTCAAAATGGTGTATTCAAATGTCAAAATCGGTTGACGAGAAGTAAAAATATCTTCAATTTGGTTTATTACCAATTATCTGAAAACTGCTCATGACGTCATAGTTTAATCGGGAAAACTAATCAGAAAGAAAAAAACTTTGACCCTGCCAAAATAAACTTTTTTATTGGCTATCAAGGTCCAAAATATGGTTTAAATTGATGCGTTGATTCTTGCGTGACCAAACTGCTCGTGATGTCATAGTTTGATTGGGACAACCAATCAGAAAGAAAGAAACTTCATCCCGCCAAAATAACCTTTGCATGAAAAAACCATGACGTCATAAACAAACTATGACCTCTTTTGGCAGCCTGGCTCTTGGCACCTTGGCCCTTGGCATCTTGGCTCTTGGCTTTTGGCCCATTCTGGCACCCTTCGTTATTCCACAACAACACGTCCGATTCTGGATTTTCTTTTTTACAAACCATCTGTAGGTATACCGCTATCAATGTCCAAAATCTGGTTTTAATTGATGCAGTCACAAAGGTCGGATTTGAGTGTATTAAAATAGGAGCTCCGCCCCAATAAAAAGGAATTTTGAATATCAGGACTATTTTTTTCTGGTCACAATTAGACCTTATGAAAACGGACAATGCCGTCCTTCCCCCAGTTTAGGTTAGAATTGGATTGGAATTAGAGTTAATATCTGGAATATATTTTACCTTATCAGAATAGACCTCATCATAATGGAGAAACCCGTCACCCAAGTTAAACCCAGGATAAGATAGAAGATAGAGCTAATATCTGGACTGGTTTTTTTTCTCTTATCACAGTAGACAACCCAGCCATCCTATCAACAGGACCACGAATTAGACATGTGACTGAGTTAAAATTCGTCGTACAGACGCCAATATGGAGCTCAACATTTTTAAGAACTTTATTTCCAAGGCATATTTCTATTTGTATGAAAAAATTGTTTCCTCTCAAAAGAATGTTAGTGCTTGAGCACATTTCACTGTTTTTGTCTAGTGAAATTTTTATCTTTGACTTTAGAATTTTAGTTGTGTTTTTTTACAGCTTATAAGTAAGTGCACTCCGAAACATGCTTCTCGAGTTTTTTTTAAATCTTTGAACTTTTTGAGGTATTTTCCTATGCCCAAGATATTAATGGAAACTTTTGATTAGACACCGATTGCATATACGAGTTATCCAATGGAGGTGGTTAGACTAGGGAATGTTCAAGTATTACATCATCACGAAATTGGCAATTTTCCATCCCCCTCCTTCGTCATCAATTTCCTAACCGCCCCCAGTGTTTCGTCACACTTTAAATTTTACCCCCCCCCCTCACAAATGAAGACAACAAAGCAGTGGTGATGCAAGAAGGGCGCAAAACTCAGCATCATTTTTATTTTGCTTTGATCATGCTTTATAGGTAGGCTATGTCAACAATGTTTCACTAGAGTAGCATTGCCTTTCAGCAGTTATTGAAATAAGGAAAGGACAAAAATACAACCCTAACTCATGAGAATTTCATTCTATACCAATATACGAAGCAGCGTGTCAGGTTAGCTGCTTGTCGTTGAGGCATAGGAGGCTGAAGCAACTCCAGTAACGCTAGCGAGATCCGGAATTTATTTTGCGTTGAGAAGAGTAGCACCCTTGCCAATAGGCCGACACTACATCAGCCAGAAAGAAGTAAGGGGTGTGTGAGAGATCTGCAGTTCGATCCGAAACGTTACCACTCGACCGAAGGAAAGAAAGTAACGCTTAGCAGCAGAAGTTCTACGGAATGCTACAAAGTAGCTCTAGTACCATAAGCATAAAAACCTTGCCAGTTCTTAATGTTGGTAATATCCTAATAGTGTTTATGATCTGAAATATAGCTGGATTGGTAGTTAGTATCAGTAATCTTGAATTTAAATTTATAATGGAACTCTAACCCCTAGACACGACTAAGTCTTAACATTCCAACATAAACTAATTTATGTTGCTACTCTGCCTTAATTTCCGATGTTGCAGTCTTAATGTTAAATTATCCATCCCTTTTAGTCTTCTGTACAGCCGTACCGGCTGAGAAGACTATTGCAACGACTTTGTCAGTCCGTCCGTCCGTCGCTTTTTTTCAACTTCGCAGTGGTACCAACTATTGACAACCATTGTTTACAACGTTAGATTCAGTGTGAGAAGTTAGTTAAATTACATGGCAAATTAAAACATCGTTACATCCTTGTAACTAATAGACGTCACTAAATTAAATAATAACATTTGATCGTCGATTTGAAATCCTAAGATAACACGCAGTAAAAAGAAATGGATTTTAGCTTCGTTTAAAATAGTCTCGTTGCATTGTTGCATGAATGAATAGGCTTACCGTAGAATCAAATTCTCCATTAGGCCTATCTGCTACTTACGAAATCAAACTGCGTTAAAAAAAATTAGGCCTAAAAATGAAAATTAGGCTTAAAATCATGTTACCACGGCAACGTCAGTAGTAGTAAAAGTGTACGAAGAACGCCACTTCCGGTTTGGCCGCCATCTTAGATCGTGACGTCACTTCCGGTTTGTGACATCATTTTTTTCCCCGTCAAATTTCCGGCCAAAGAAAGTGTACGAAGTACAGCCACTTCCGGTCCAACATCTTGGATGCGTCATATTGAATAAATGACGTCACAAACCGGAAATGACGTCAAAAACCGGAAATGACGTGAAAAACCCATTTTTTTCGCCTGGAAATGACGTCACATTTTTATGGTTTTACCTTCTTTACCCTCATTTACCTTCCTCACTGTATTTACCCTTCTTTACCTCTCTCAGATATTGAAAACCCAAGAAACTACTCGAAGAAATGACAAGGAAACCATTCAAAAGACAACTAACTGCTTTATTCATCGTCACACAATCAAATTACATTGCAAGTATGGACTTGGTATGTATGTACAAGTTCTCAAATTCATCATGAGAAAAAGGGACGAATGTACTATTGCGATCTATGTAAGCAAACACACCAGTAATATCACATGAAGAAAACAAAAGAAAATCTGATGCACGATGTCCACTACACCAAAACGAAAATACCTGATCTCACTAAAACAACACATCGTTCTTTTTGTGCAAATAATGATACCATTTTAACGTGTAACTTCCCTTTAAAGGTTGTCCATTTACTATGCACAACCTTTCCTTTCAACGTTGTCAAATTGAACCATAAAAGATCATAAAAACCGAAGCAAAACTCATTTCATCAAGCATAACTGAGCAGACCGAAAGAAAACTTGTTTACGTATGCAAGAAACTAGTTCCTGCAGCACCTAGTTAGCCTTGAGTCATGTTTCAACACGTCTATACAATATGTTCATGTAAAAAACTAGGCTAGTCGCTCAATTAAAGCTGAATTAAATTAGTTAAATTTACATCTACGAATATTGTAAGTCCCATTATCAAAAAAAATCGAGCATGGATTTGTGGTAATTTTATTAAAAATGCCTAACAGTGAAGTATTAGACTACACAAAAGCTAGATATTTGTATTGTTTTCACACGGCAATGTGTTTATGTGGAAGAAGGGAACGAACCTAGTAACCGTAATGGGCACTAGAAACCCTTCCAGAAAATTAAAAATTTTATAAAAAATTAAGAAATATAAAGAAATATGGTCTGGGTACGCAATTATGAAAAATGTGGTGTTAAAAATTGTGAAGAATAAGCAATTTTGAGTAAATTTTGAAAAAGTATAAAATTTGAAAAGTTAAAATTACAAATTTCCTAAATAAAAGCAATTTTTTCGAATTTTGAAAATAAACAAATTTTGTAAAGTTAGATTTGCAGCATAATGTGTGTAAATATGTTACAGTGTTATATGTTCAATTGGAAAGTATCTTCTTTGATTTCTTCATACGTAGCAATCATGGCTTGTAACCCTAGAAACGGAAAAAACAAACAAAACAGGTGAATTAATAAAAGCTAAAAATAATACAAAAGATCAACAAAGACGTTAGATCAATTAAGAATAAAAATAAACAAACAAACAAACATGCAGCAACATACCAATCGAAATGACATAAATCTCTTCAGCACACATTTCTAAAACAAGAGAATGAACGGGTTCAAAATGGACTTTGTGTGATCTCTCTGCTATCAAACGGAAAAAACTATCGTGTGCTTAAGGCAAACAACATCTGGCCGGTCAAAATAAAAGTGGACTAAGCGAGGAGCAAACGATCAGGTGTTGAAGAGCAAACGTCGTCTGATCGCTCAAAGACTGTAAAAAAACATAAAATAAAAGAAACAAGACAAAAATAACGTAAAATCAAAAGATCCAAAATTAAAACGTCATAGGCCTACCTCCAATATGTCCCAAATACTACTGTCTGTTCGCTCAAAGTAGACTTTAAAATAAAATAAAAGAAACATAGACAAAAATAACGTAAAATCAAAAGATCCAAAATTTAATCAGCATAAGCCTACCGTCAATATGTTCCAAATAGTAATTGGTTGTAGCCTTTCACTTGTCACGAAACACTCGTCTCCCTGGTATAAAACGGAAAAAAAACTAACGTGTGCTTAAGGCAAACAACATCTGGCAGGTCAAAGACGACTGTGAAAAACATAAAACAAAGAAACACAAACAAAAATCATGTTAAATCAAAACAAATTCAAAAAAAAGCTAAAAATTCTTAAAATCACCTCTACTACATTCCAAAGGTTAACTGTCAGCACCATTCCTTTATCCCACATAAAACGTTCATCGTCCCGCTAAATAAATTGAATAATAGGCAAAAACTGAATCAAAATATAAATTTAAAAGAAACAATGCACTTTAAAAAACCACTTACCAAGCATTTAACACAAACGCAACGAACGAGAGCTTGCAAAGGACAGGTTGATTTCTTACGTCCGTCTCGGTAGGAGGAAAAGAGGTAAATGAGATGAAACCTAGTCTGTCCTTCCTTTTCAATACCGGAATGCCTCGAGACATAGTAAATGCACGGAACAGATGTTGCACAATGTTGCTGAAGGACCGAAGATAAAAACAAATAAAATTCTAGGCCAACCAGACTAAGCATCCAGACTCTCTTACTTCGTCACGAGCGTCAAGGCCATGACGTCACAAGCGAGAGAAGCCGTCTCTGTTGTCACAAGGACTGCTGCTCTAGAACTTTCAATACAACTGGTTCAGATAAAAAAAGACCCCAAACAGAGCAAAAGTTGTCACAACCAATTTCCACTAAAGAACAGTCAAGACCTCCTCTACAGCTCTTTCTAAAAAGCCTTTGTTAGAGTGAAAGTTGACAAAATCAAATCTCTCAAAAGGCCAGTGAGTAATGCAGCAAATTGTTCCACTCTCCATTACCTGAATAATGTTCGAAGGGGAGAAAGTTGTTACGTTAATTTTATTTGTTAGCCCAAATAGTATTGACGACTGACTTTCCCCTCTTTGAAAATTAGTCAGGTACCCCACTGAAATTGACCTTGTTTTAGATTTGTAACAAATTAGGGCTAGACATTTTGTTACAACGAAAAAATACGTTCAGTGTACGTGGCTTTACAGAAGAACGTGACTTGAAAGAAGAAGAAAAAGAAGAAAAACCAAAAAAAAACTCGATTCGAGCGCGACTGTGTCTGACCTCACACAGTGTTAAGAAAACCTTTCTGTCTTAGGTTTTTCTTAGCTATGCTTTCCTAAAGTGGAGTCTTACAGGCCGAGATTCCACTTTACGCGATAAAGCTCAGCGATGGGAATTCCCTATACTACGTTATGCCCGCTCAGATTCACTTGGTCAAACCCAAAAAATTAAACGTGGATCTAATTGGGTATTAGGGGAAAATACAAAATGACCTTGACCTATTTCTACTGTTGTAAAAATAATTTTTACACAACAATAAACACGAAAGTAACACTGAAGCAACACAACAGAGTACATTTGCTATTTACGTTTTGAAAGGATTTAAAATTACGAAAATTCATTCTGGTATTAAATTCACTGATACACCATGGTTGACCTTTACATAAATTTTAACAGCATGAAACGAAAGGAGGCAAAGCACAATTTGTGCGTTCATTCTACAAACTTTATAATAACTCCTGAAGAAACAAGTACTGAAACAGGAAGTCAAAAACGGACACATTGAACACCTCCATTTATGTTATAACAAAAGAAAAAAAGAAAACTACAATCCATTAGTACTGAACATCATTTTTGTCAAAGATACAATAAATTAAAGTATTATCTTCTGAAAAAATTAAACGTAACGTGTAAAGACTTGCCAGCTAACAATCCATTAGCTCCATTTTAAACAATGTGTAACAAGCAAAATTTTCTTAAAAATTTATTTTGAGGAACTAAATTTCAAAATTTCCCCACCCATATTTAATACCTCTCACCCATCACCCAGTCATCAGCACGCACAACGACGACCATGGGCCAACACGTCCCTTCACTCGTCTCTCCACCGACTGCTGCGCAACCCAACGACGAAGTAGTTGCTCCCACCTTCCAGCCACCTCGACCAGCCGACGCTGCCGTCCAGCCGTCTCAACCAGCCGACCCCTCTGCCAGCCAACAATCCGTCGCCACTCAACAGTTGCCTATGCCAGCCAGAGAAAACAACTGCCGTCCCACACGTTGGCTGAAGCGTAGGAAACCCATGCCTAGGCAACCCAAGGTAGGCGATTTATGCCATTGTTATGCCATTGTGAAACAATCAGCTCACGGTCAGATGGACAAGGGGATGATGTTTAATTGCCTATCAATATTCGAACACGAATTTGACTTACAAGGATTTTGTGTTGGTTCTACTACAGACTCGATTAATGTTTACCTGCGCTTTTTGAGATCAGTTAATTTGGATGTAGTGTTAGGACGTATGGCTACGGAATCAGTGCACCCAACCCACAAAATCCTGCCTCTGTCTACCAAAACGAAACAAAAGAACTATCTAACGAACATTTACGAAAACGATCCTTATCCACTCGAAACGTTGCAAACCCCCGACTGTCATTTAGTGACCTGCTACTGCCGAATTTTCTAGCAAAATATGTAAATGTCCCATTGGATTTAAGCGACGCATTTTTAGTAAAGTACGCTGCTAATTTCCCTTATGTCCCCGCGAGAATTGCAAATGTAGAGGCTCGTACTCACCACCAAAAAATGAGATTGAAATGTAACCTACAATTTGCTTAAATTAAATAAATATTTGTGATGTAAAATACTGTTTTGTTTCCTAAACACCACCACCACTCTCTATTCCACGTACCAACCTTTAAAAAAATTTACTATACAGTACTAAAATTATTTTTTTAAAGATACACTCTCTCCCCCTATAAAAAGCCAGCCAACCTTTACCGATCCTTCAAACCAGCCATGGATTTGTCCCTAAAACATCCCAGTAACCACTTAATTGCGGGACAGTCTAGAATTGGAAAAACTGAATTAGTTTCTAAATTAATTTTAAATGCTGAAGAAGTGTTCAATCGCGTCCCGACATCCGTAACTATTTGCTATGGAGCTTGGCAAACTGCTTACGAAACTTTTAAATCCAAGCACAAACTTCAGATAACCTTTATACAGGGATTTGATTGAGACATATAGAATTCAGTGCCTTCAGGTGCTATTTTAGGTTTAGACGATGAAAGCCATCAGGTAAAAACCGAGCTACTGAACGATGCGTGGGTAAAGGGATGTCATCATCGTAACTTAACTCAAATTTTAATATTTCACAACATTTATCAGAAAAATTTGCGTACTGTAAGCCTCAATACGCATTACTTGTATTTATTCAAAAACGTGCGTGATGTTGGGCAAATACATCATCTTTTGGTCCAGATGGGATACTCGTTCACCTTTCTTGTTAGCGTATATAAGACGGCAACGTTGGATGGGAGAAGTTATTTGTTCGTGGATCTCAGAGCCGACACACCAGACAACCTTCGTTTCAGAGGAGATTTGTTCAAAACACCTCTAATTGTTTACATGCCGAAGTAATGTCTAAACAACGAGTGGGAGACTACCTACTCATCCTCGTACTGCTACCGTCTAAAAAAAGTCAAGCCACACGTGAAAAAAAAACTTTGTTGTCATGCGCTAATATCCAAGATATTCTCTGCATCGTCGCAATTTTTTTATTAAAGGGTCATGTTCCATTGACACAAGGCTTGAAATCGATGCTGAAATGTTACAAGCAAAAACTCTGCTTGCAATTTCAACTAAAAACTTCTCGTGCAAAAAAGACTAAACACATAGCTAAACTTCAAACCGGTGGTTTTCTACTGTTTTTAGCATCCATTTTAGGTGCCGTTGCAGCACCTTTAATAGACGCAGTGAGTGGAATATTTGCTAGATAAACAAAACTAACCTAAACAAACTATGTTTCGACGCATGCAACTAGTGCCTATCGCGGACGAGTCTGCCATGCTCGCTGCGGCTGCCAGTGGTCGACCACCAACCATCGACCCAGGCCCCAACGTCTTGACTAAGTCTCCGTACATCCGTCCACTGGGTAATCTGGACGTCGCCATGCATGAGGTGTTAGCCAACAGAGACATTGATGATTTTTCCAAAGCAAAACTGTACACCCAGACTCTGCAACGTTTTTTAGATGTTAACGAGAAATACGTGACGGAGCCTTTACGTGTGTTAATGTCTTTCATGGGACGGGTGACCACACCGGCTGGCGCACCCTCCACTCAACCTGCATCATCACCACTCCGAGCTCTACTTCCGTATTGCCAGCCATCACACTGCTAAGTACTCCTTCCGTTGCCGCTACCACGGCCGCGGCAACGAAAATGGGCTCCCCACCCCCTCCCCGTTACAGGGGCGCGCACAGCGTGCAGGGGGCAGCAGCGAGCGTGGCAGGGCCGCAGCAGCCGTCGTTGTATGACTGGAGCGACATTGACGAAGGCACGATCAGAGACGTCGACACAGGCATGGACAAGCCTACTGTCCCTCATATCCCGTACAACGAGCCCACTAAAAAAGACTGTAATCAATTCTGGGTACCAGATAAGTACCACGGTCGTATAAGGAAGCATCTGGAAGAAAAAAAGTACTTTATGACCCTATGGGTCAGGTGATAGATCACAAAACTGGACTAGTGATTCCTGGATCTAACGTTGTCCAACTCATTCACGGACGGATCTCGGATAATAAGTCGTTTCGGACAAAGATGTCAGCCGAACCTGGTTGGTCGTACATCACGTCACTGATCCCGAGGTGGCATTATTTACGACGCTTAAGCGGTATTTTATTACCCCCACCACCTCCTCTGCCTCGCGCAGTTGCTTCATCCACCTCTGGTGACAATGATGCAGCACTCGGCTCTCATGGTGGGCGGAGCTCGGCGAGCCGGAAATACCAATTATCCTGGTAAAGCGAGTTTTTTTTAATGATCTATTAAATCGTCTTTATTATACAGCTGTCGACCCAGCCAGTCTGGGTGGAGTGAGACAGCTGTATAAGCGTGCCAAGGCTATTGACTGTCGAATTACTCTCGCCGACATGGGAAAATGGCTGCAGGCTGAAGAAACTTACACGTTGTTTAAGCCAGTCACCCGGAAGTTTCGCCATGATAAGATCATACTGAGTGGTCCTAACGATACAATATCTGCAGATTTAGCAGATGTGACGAACCTCGCGGCGTTTAATGACAACTTCAATTTTTCGTTGGTTTTAATAAATACCTTCAGCAAATTTGGTTGGGTTAAACCGATTAAAAGAAAGGATGCACTCTCCGTCTCATCAGCTCTCAGGGAAATTTATTCGATCCCAGGGCCTGTAGGGTTAGATTCTTTACTAGTGACTCAGGTGGTGAGTTTCAAAAACAGAGCAGTTGGACAGTTGCTTAGGCAGCACACCATAAAACAGTATACTACACGCAACGAAGAAATCAAGCAAGTATCAGCGAACGAGTAATTCGTACACTACGCGACAGTATTTCGCGTTATTTACACAAAAACAATACCCAGAGGTTTATCAATGTCTTACAAGACATTGTTGATTAGTATAACGACTCTTACCATCGCAGTAGTAAAATGAAGCCGACCCCCGAGGTTACCGAGGCTAATACTGGTCAAGTTTACGTTAATCTTTATGGTGAGGGGTTTCAAACTGGCGATCTTGTGAGACTGGCTTTGAAGACACACATTTTCACTCGTGGCTACTGTCCAAAATGGACTCAAGAAATTGTCTACATGATTGGAAAAAACTTCAAACATCCCATTAAGATGTATACGGTTAAAGACTGGTTGGGTGAGCCGATTATAGGGACGTTTTATAAGCAGGAATTGCAGAAAGTTGTAGAGCCTACAACTTATAAGATCGAAACTATGCTTAGGACTCGTAGAAAAAGGGGTGGAGGGACCGAGTATTTGGTTAATTAGGAGTGTTATCCAAATTCCATGAATACTTGGGTGTCTGACCTGGAGCAGTTAAGATGAGTGATGATATTTATATTTTTTATGCCTCCCCAGTAATTCTTCCATGGACGTATTTCCACATAATACGCTTCAAAAATGCACCACTCGATTGTCAACACCTTTAAATCTGTCCCGAGACTGTGAAGTTGCTTTATGCGAAATTTCGTTTCCCAACAATATAAATCAGGACTCAGCTATTATTTTAAAAAGCGCCGATGAAGAAGCGAGGTTAGTGGAATACGGCTTCACTGAAAGGAAGGAGAGATTGTTGGAGGGAGGCCATTTAAAGGCACATAACTCCCTCCGGTATATTTTAACAGTTTCACTCGATACATTACGGGAAATAGTTTTATATAAACTGATTTACCTTTCATTTGCTGGTCTAAGGGTACGATGCAGATGTCAGTAGTGGCGCGTGAATGGTATCAGGGCTTGTTTTAAACGGCTCGGTCCGAGCGGTATTTCACTCCCGCCACATCGCTGGCAAGCCGCGGCCCTGGAGGAAGGATAAGTAATCCTTCGCTCATGTTTGCGACTTGGTCGTACGATGTGTCACGTTGCCGCGGCCCCGAAATGAGTTTAACTAGTGTCGTAGAGCAATACGCGCTGCGGTCGTTTGAACTATATTTTAGCGTAGGTGACGCAGAGTAAAGCGGCCAGAACGGAGGGATTTATGTGCCTTTAACTCCTATTGAGAGTACGGCCATTTTGCCTTCTACTAAGGGAACTAAACGGTACTCGAGTTACAAAGAGTTGATGAATCGTATTAATCTCGACATTCAAGACCTTAAGAAGGAATTAGCGGATGATGATCATATGAAAACTTCCAAGGACCCACGTAACTTGTATGACGAAAGCACACACACTTTTAATATACATAATTACGAAGGTGAAAATAGTTACGTCAGGCTTTATTCAGGCCCTAAATTAGCTTCTCGTTTCGGCTTTCAAAAATTGGAAATGCTTCCAGATGTCGTGGAGCACTCCATTGAAACTTTAGTGCCTGTATTGGAAACTACTAATACTCCAGTGGAAAGCATCTACGTCTATACTGACCTTATCCAAGCTATTCACGTGGGTGACTACAACGTGCCTTTATTGAGGATCGTGCCAGTTCGAGGACAACCTGGGGAAGTTTGCAGCAACGAATTTAACAGATAGTATTATTTTCCTATTCAAAAAAATTCATTTCAATTTATTGAAATTTTACTGGCCGATGATGCAGGTAGCCCTATAGAGTTTGGCGATTATGGAAGCACTGTTGTGGTGTTGCATTTTCGTAAAAGACGACCTTTAGTAGACTATAAGTAAGCTAGTGCTCCCCCCTCCCTCACATACATCATTCGTACATCATGAGAGGAACGTGTCCTTACACTCAGTACTATCAAGAGCAGGCGGGGGGAGGGATACCCATATATTACGGCCGTCACGGACCTCAGTCAAGAAACGGTCTCAGGTCAATTTTATCTAGCTTGGGCAGAATGGCTAAGCCCTTTTTGAAGGGGATAGGCAGTTTTCTGGGACCAACGTCTTTCTCTACTGGCATCGGTATAAGCTCTTACGTGTTGGGAGGCAAGTCGTGGAAGGATGCTTCGCATGACAGCCCTTTTACGGAAGCTGGTCGTGACGTCATGATCGAAGTTGGAAGAAGATTGCAACAAAGTGACAGTGGTCGTAAACGGAAAAGAAAGGCACCTAAAACTAAAACTAAGTGTTGCAAAAAATGAAGGAAGAAAGCGTCAAAGCCTAAAACCGTCCTCGATTAAGCCTGCCCATATATCTGGCTACCCTTCTCCCTTCAGTGTCATTTTACGTCAGGTGGTTCAACATGGCGTACCTTCACCCAAATTCCTGCGAGTGACTTTTGAACAATTTAGATTTGTTCAGTGTCAGCCCCGTTCAGTTATCGGTCCAGAAAACTAAGATGGTGGAGTATCGTACAGTGGCAACTATAGGTGCTAATCAAGTGATCGATTTCCTGGTTCCACCTTCCGATAATTGCATCGATATCTCAAACACGTTAATTTACATGCGAGTTAAAGTTGTCAAGTCCGGCTATGGGTCTGCTTATGGCGACGCTGAAAGTCAACTGATGGGACCTGTCGATTTACTGACATCAGCTTGAACGGTAAATTGGCTACTGGTACCAACGACCATTACGGGTACAAGGCGTTCATGAAGAACGTTTTAAGTTATGGTGATGAAGCGAAAAAACTCAGTTGGAATCGTCGCTCTTCGCACCCCATTCAACTTGTAAAGCTAGAGCTGCGCAAGGGGCTGAAATTGATCTCATAGGTCGAGTCAGCCACGATTTGGTGAACCAGTCGCGACTTATACTAAATAATACTGAACTGAAATTTCGTTTCGTGCCTCAACGTGCAGAATTCTGTACGTATTTAAATGCTGCTTGAGTGACTGCCGCTTTCACACCCATCATCGTTCCCTCTACGTACGTAAGGTGACCCCATCCCCCTCCATCTTAATAGCTCACGCCAGAACGCTCAGTACAGTTTCGTCGGCAAAATATTCTTACAGAAAACCTGATTTTAAGAGTCACACTTTGCTGCGAGGCACTCGAAGAGCAACGATTGACAATAATTTTAACGGTAACGTTCCCAATCGAGTAACTATAGGATTAGTCAAACACTCAGCTTTTAATGGCGTTTATGCCAATGACCCATTTTTCTTCGAGCATTTTGGTTTAACTTCATTGGCGTTGTCAGTCAACGGCATAACTCACAATTCAAAACCTCTGACTTGTGATTTCGCTAATAATAAATATGTGCAAGCTTACATATGTCTGTACGAAGGACTGGGAATACAGTACCGCAATACTGGTGTGGCCATTTCTTATGCAGATTACAAGTCGAGTGGGATGACCTTATTTTGTTTCGATTTAACTGCAGATTCTAATTCTAACGCTCCTACTCACGTGTCTTTAGTTAACAATGGTATTGTCTGTGTAGACTTGAAATTCTCTGGAGACTTTGCTCAAAACGTCACTGTTGTGTTTTTGGGTGAAAAAGAAGCTTTGTTGGAAATTGATGAAAATCGCAATGCACTCTCTACAGAATGAATACAAGAGAAATAGACGATATCTTGCGTCCTTTGTGTAGTGATTTTCTGGGTGTGTTCCCCACCAACCATATTCCAAACGGGCGAGGGTGGACTGTCATAAATCTTGTCAAGTGTGACAAACCAGGCAGTCATTGGGTGATTTTGGGTGATTGTGAATTTTTTTATAGCTTTGGATTGTTACCTCTTACAAGTACTTTGCTGGAACATTTAAAAAAGAGGTGTGATGGAGATAAGTGGTGGTATAATACTGTGAAACATCAAGACTTTATTACAAAAACTTGTGGACATTTCTGCATTTATTACTTCTTAAAACATTGCGAAGGGGCTTCCCCTCTTCAGATAGTTGATTTTTAAAGTGTTAAACCTGATGTAGAACGATTTGTTTACAATTATGTTAATAAGCTCATAGTGTAACTGTTTATTTTTATGTTAAATAAATCTCTATAATTTTTATTTATTGTGTGTTTTTTTTCTTTTTTATGCTCCAGGTGTACTGATGTTCACGTGTGGGCAGTGTGGGTGGACGTACGGGACGAGGGCGCTCCTGGCATGTCACACGAGGGCTTTCCATGACCGTAATCTCGTTTGTGATGTGTGTCATCGTTCCTTTCCTAACGACATCAACCTGAGATGTCACTCCAGGCTGCACCACATCACATGTCCCGTCTGTCGGCACACAATTTCGACGCACGATGCTTTCCTGCATCACAGGATTGAGGCTCACACCACCCGACCACCGGAGCCACCAGTGTTCAAGGAAAAGGCGTCTGCGTTTAAATCGTACTTTAAAAGGTATACGTACATGTTATCCAGCGATACGCGTGACGTTCGTGACTATTTGGAGAATGTGAGACGTCATCTTTTGACTTTGTTCTCTTCTCTACTCGAACAGATGGGTCAGTTTAAATTTCTACTCTGCATCAGCGTTGTTTTGGAAAAAATACGTTTTGATGGAGAAACTGAACGAATGCCCATCTATTTGTGCAGTGGTGCGCATCAACTGTTGTCTTCTGAATTTGTTGATGATGAATTACTTAGTGCGATCGGTAACATTCTTGATCAATTGGACTCTTTTCAGAATCATGGGTCCACGTCCACGTTGGTACATTCGTCCCTTTAAGTGGTGGGTGTGAAAATGTAAGACTTGAAAAATTTTTGCAAGATAAGCATGCAGTAGTGAACGTTTTGTGCGATGACAATAAATGTTCCGTGTACAGCGTTCTAACTGGGTTGTATCTTGCGAATGATCCATTATCGTAAATACATGTCTTGGTTAGATTTGAGTGGGCTTTCCTTTCCTACACCAATAGGTGACATTGCAAAATTTGAATCTCAGAATAACTTGTGTATTTTATTGTATGGGCACGAAACAAAAATGTTTTTTCAAGTTATTTGAGTAAGCGAACCAATCGTCGGGAAGCTAAACTATTGTTGGTAACAGTAATCATTATTGTTGGATTAAAAATTTCAATACACTGGTGCATACAAACGATCAGAAATATGTATGTCACTTTTGGTTCTCGTACTTCCGTTCCAATACCGCTCTGGTTGACCATCTCAGTTTTGTGCAGGACTTTTGCTCCTCAACAAATTAAGATGCCTACTGTGAAACCGTTCATGGAGTTTACGATGTACGGCCAGCAATTGCCGGTTCCGTACATGATGTACCTCAATTTTGAGTCGGTACTTTCTAAAATAAGTTCGTGTAAGACGGATCCTTCGTCCTCGTTTACTCACAGAACGAGTTTACACCAGCCGAGTGGTTATGCTTACGTTGTGGTTGCGCACGATGGTAGCGTTTTTGCACATAGGGTGTTTTAAGGTGAAAATTGCATGGAAGACTTTTTTTTCATTTGGAAATAGTTTATGAATAGATTGAAGTCATTAAAGGGCGAATGCGTGCTTTGGTACCCGATCATGCTTGGTTGTTGGACTATGCTAGCTCAACCCATTGTCATATTTGTGGTAACTTGTTCGGTGTTGGTGACATCAGGGTACGGGACCATTGTCATTTGAGCGGTAAATACAGAGGCGTGGCTCACAATTCTTGTAATTTACAGTACAGGTTTAAAGATTTTCTACCAATTTTCTGTCAATGTTTAAAGTCATATGATGGGCATTTGATCGTAAAAAGTCTGTCTTATTTTAAAGATAAGAACATTTCTGTCATTCCACAAAATACTGAAAGGTTTACCTCGATATAAGTTGGAAATTATAGATTTTTAGACAGTTTTCAGTTCTTGTCCGCTTCGTTAAGCACTTTGGTTGGTACCTTAACTGATTTTCCTATCATGAGAAAAATCTTTCCAGATACTCACGCTTTGTTAACCAGGAAGGGTGTTTATCCTTATACGTATTGTGATTCATTTTCGAGATTTAATGAGACTCAGCTGCCTCCTAAGGAAGCCTTTTATTCAGATTTAACTAATACTCACATCAGTGACGATGAGTATTCGTATGTTAAAACGGTTTGGAGAGAAACAAATTGTCAGACACTAGGTCAGTACCACGACATGTACGTTTTGGCTGATACTGCACTTTTGGCTGACGTGTTCGATCAGTTTAGGATTCTTAGTTTGAAACAGTACAATTTAGATCCTTGTCATGTTAACACCCTCCCTGGTCTGAGTTGGACAGCGACGCTTAAAATGACTGGTGAGCGATTGGAGTTGTTGACGGATGTTACAATGTACAATTATTTTACTGCAGCCATACAAGGTGGTGTCAGCATAATCTCTAACGGTGCGCTCGTGCTAATAATCCTTTGGTCTCAAATTATGATCCCGATGTTGAACGCAGTTACCTTTGTACATAGATGCTAATAATTTGTACGGCTTTTGTTTGAACATGGCGTTACCTTATTCACATTTCGTACGGCTTACAGAACGAGGGCTTGCTTCGCTGGATTTGACTTCTTTGCCTCCTTGCATACTTAAGGTTGATCTCGAATATCCGGATGGTTTGCACGATTCTCACAGTGACTACCCTTTGCCTCCGCAACATATCGTGATAACTGAAGATATGTTGTCTCCATTTAACAAGGAACAAGCTGCTAAACAACGACCTTACGTCCAGGTCGAAAATTAGTTCCTCATTTGATGGAACGTAAGGAGTACATTTGCTATTACAAGAATTTGCTGTATTATGTTTCAAAGTGGCTTAAAGTCACTAAAATTCATTCTGGCATGAAATTCACCGAGATATCCTGGTTGACCCCATACATTAATTTTAACAGCATGAAACGAAAAGAGACAAAGAGTGAATTTGAGAGGTCTTTCAACAAACTGGGAAATAATTCTATCTGTGGTAAGGCTATTGAGAACGTGAGGCGGTACATAAATGTGAATCTAAGTACTAGCGTGAAAAAATCTCTCAAATTGATGAGCAATCGTACGGTCGAGTATTTCGATGTTTTGAACGATAATTTGATGCTTTTCAAAATGTGTAAACAAGCTGTGACTTTGAATAAACCTGTTTTTCTTGGCTGTGCAGTTTTGGAATTGAGTAAATTAGTCATGTACTCCCACCACTACGACTACATGTTGGACAAGTACGTAGATTGTTGGGAAGTGACACAGATAGTTTTTTTTTAGAAATCAAAACTCACGATGTGTACGCAGACATGGGTCAATCTTTGCATCTTTTTGACACTAGCTCCTACCCGACTAGTCATCCATTGTATTGTACCGATAACAAGGCTAAACCTGGAGTTTTCAAAGATGAGTGCAATTCGTTGCCTATAGAGTCGTTCATTGGTTTGAAAAGTAAGATGTGTTTTTATACTTGTAACAATAGTGACAAGAAAGTGGGGAAGTGGTGCAGAAATCTGTCTTACAGGCCCATACAGCACAAGACATCCCATGGATATCCATAGATATCCATACCATGTCCAGGACGTCGTGATCTCCGAGGGATATCCGAGA
>JAHWFP010087641.1:28060-46324 GCA_023313725.1 Lithobius niger | reverse complement strand
ATCAGCAGACGGTACGATGGACAACAATGCACACCATAACGGCGAGGCACGTCAACTAACACATAAAGTATCTCGGTACCTTCCTAAACGACCAAACAAAGCGTACCAAACGCACCACTGTTGCTGACAGTTTGGCTCATTCCCTGCTAATATCCGTGTTGATGCGGCCTGATTGACGTCAACATCGTCAGCGATGAATCTGTTTCGTCAAAACTGTTACTCGCGCATGCTCAAACCTCCACCCCAGCAAACCACCTCCCTGGGATGGTTCGCAATTTGGCATTGCTCTCGCCTCGTCACATCGATTAGCCAATCCTGGTCAAATCTATTAGCCAGGTCAGGTCGCGGTGAAGGCATGACGGATCGGATACTCTGCTGAGCTTGTTGAGCTGTATTGTAATTTAGGAAGGTACTGAACGGCTGACGCAACATCACTGCGCGACGTCAAGTATGGAGCCAAACTGTCTCTACCAGTGGTGCGTTCTGTTCGCTCTGTTCGGTGCTTTAGGGAGGTACTGTATGTGTTCTGGCAATAATTTACTCTTGGCCGTCGCTCGTGTAGTCTTGTCACAACATACTCATTTCCATGCGAAACGACTTCGAACCGCTATCTGTGGGTGTTTTACGAGTTACTAGCCAATATCGCATGCATCGTTCGCTTTGTTTGTGTCATGCTTTTTGCCGTTATTCAGTGCAATTAATGTTTGATCAGAACTTCTACTGGCTTAAATCTCCAGTTCACAAACAAACGATGAAGAAAATGAATAGAACAATGTGTGAACACCAGCACTTAGTAAGTGAGAGCTAACTAACCGATACCGAATTAATATACAGGTCCATGTATACATCAGTTTCACGTTTAATTCATTAAAACTTAAGGCATCAAACGCCGAGTTTCGCTCGCTCAACCAGCGCTGCCTCGTAACTTTGACCACCTACTTGGTTTATTTTTTCGGTCGCTTTGTTCCTATCTTCCCACCATCAACTGCCCATAACTTTGAACTGTCTAGTAATGCGTTTTATATCTTCTTTACGCCCATGTGCTCAAGCGTCAAGAATAATGAACCTCCTAAGACTGTTTATCCTTGCTGTTGGCACCTATCGATTGTTGACACACGTGCTTTTAAAACAAGATGGCAGCTCCTAGTCGCAACCGGTCTTCTGTACACTTCCCCCATTTCCGCTGCCTACTTACGATTTTTTTTTAAATTTCATTTATGGAATTTTTGATCGCTGAATGGAATGGTGAAAACCGTTTGTCTCCGTATGGTACAGTTCCGGAGTTGAAAAAGGTAACGGACAGACGGACAAAGTCGTTGCTCTAGTCTTCCCATCTTTTGCTGCACGGAAGACCAAAACGGACAACCCGAAGTCAGCAATCGGCGTCGAAATGATTGTTGCATTGTTGTTGTGGTTTTTGATTTTTCACTTTTTAGGGGATAAAAAATGTAATTTTGGACGATTGGAAAAAGGACTAAACAAACTCACACACAACGTAAGACGGATCAAGGCACGAAGCAAACGCTTGTATGTGCACTGAAACAGTAAACGTATGTTATTTACATACACTCATACAATCTACAATTTCATTAATAATAACAATTTTTTTTTAACATCATAATTATCTACAAGCAAAAAATATCCATAATTTAATAATAATAATAATAATATTTTATTATTCCATTACAATACATATATGTACAATATACACTGTAATGCTCGAAGCTATTAATTAAAATAGCTTGTGTGAGAACAAATATACATCTTGTTGAAATTAAAATTTAAGTGTAATTTATCATATTTATTAAAAAGGTTTGAATTTTAAGATTTTTTTTTTTTATATTTTAGACTTCAAATTTCAGAATTCAACACTTCACAATGGGTTTATTTTCTTGTAAGTTTAACTTGTAATTTCCATTTTAATTCATTAATATTCTGGTAATTCATCATATTTCTTGGTAATTTATTAAAAATATTTGGTACGTAGTACTTTTTATTTCTTTTCCCATATACATTATTCTTCCATTTTGGTACTGTGTATATTGGCTTATTCATTCTGATATTATCTATTTCAGTAAATCTGCTATTTTTATACATATTTGAGCCATAATTATTTGCTATTACTATGTAATCTCTTAGTTCTGTAATTCTAAGTATATTATTAGTCTTGTATAATTCTATTGCTTTTATTCCTTTCTGTTTTTTAAACAACACTTTGACCATTTTATTTTGTGTCCTTTGCATTCTTTCTATTAAATAGTCTGATGTAAAACCATACAATTCAATACCATACCGTATGATACTTCCTATCCATGCTTCATATAATATTTTTTTATTTTTAGTGTCTAATATATTCTTTAATAGATGAATTTTTGGTAGTATTTGTCTTATTTTTGTTATGACTTGAATTATGTGCCCTTTGAAATTCCAATTTGAATCTATTTCCATTCCCAAATATCTTGCACTGGTCTTTTTTTCCAAATTTATGCACTCTTTAATACATTTTTTATTTTCATGATTTAATTCTAAATTTGTGCAATTTCCATAGTGTTTAATAACTCGTAATCCTTCACTTTATAATAATAATAATAATAATAATAATACACTACATAATAATAATAATAATAATAATAATAATAGTCACTTTGTTCCCGAAGCAACAGGTCTGGCAGGATCTCGGGGATCGCTGACTGCCACCCTAAATAGGGGCTGCATTTCAGATGCGTGAAAAAAAAAAAAAAACTTAAAAACATTGAAAAATAGGGAATGCGAAGGTGGAAAGGTAAAAACTGATACAAGATAAAACAATTTAAAAAGCTTGCGTATAGGTAAAAAAAAAATTTTAATTGCATGACCAATGGAAAGATAGGATCAAATTAGGAAAGGTGGGTTAGGATCTCAACTGCCTTACCACCAAGGTTAGACCTGCCAGGGACGCAAAGGTCCCCGATGGTATCGCCAGTCGAATGGAAAGGAAGGAGACGGGTGGATGGCCATTTGTCAAAAAATAAAACAATAATAAAATACGTAAAATGTAAAGAGTTTAAAAGTCTTAACGTAAGTAGATCGTCACATTAAAAAATAAATAAAATATAAATATTTCGTTGTGAAGCAAGGACAAGGATCAATGATCACTAATAGTCTGCCTAATGAAAATGAAAATGATATCTGAACAGTAAAGGGCACGGCCAATAAATAAAGGCCGATTGTCAACATAAAAATGCGTAAATTAGATGTTATGAAAATATCTTTTGAGAAAACATGATAAAGCCACTTTATGAAGAGATCTTCTGAAGGAGTTTACATCTTGCAATTTAATTAGATCACTTGGCAGCGCGTTCCAAGCACGAACCACCCTCACTGCGAAGAATTTGATCGACAGGCCAGTCTCGATCTGGGCACAACAAGCTTAAGATTGTGTCCCCTAGTCCAAGTAATCTCGCTTAGATCAAACAGCGGGAGATCGACAGACAAAAAGTCCTTTTAAAATTTTGAAAGTTAATATCAGGTCGGTCTTCGATATGCGTAAGGGAGTCTAAGTTAAGTCTCTTCAGTCGTAAACTGTAAGGCACAGCTCCGGGATAGGTTTAGTGAAACGCCTTTGGACTGACTCCAATTTGTCAATATCCTTCAGTAAGTTGGGGGACCAAACAGGGCTTGCGTTCTCCAAAATAGGTTTGCATAATAAAATTTTAAAGCATGGCAAAAGCCACTAAGTAATCCTATGTTAAATGTCAGGTAATGAATATGTAACAAATATTTTCCTGTAATTAAGACACTTAAGTTACTCACTTTTTCCGGGCATACTGTGCAACCCCCATAGCACCAACGAATGGATCATACCTATGAAACATGTAACAAATTTAATTTTAAAAAAAGATAGGCGACTTGGTTTCCCCAAGGAGCAGGTTGGGTTGCGCATTTCGGCCTCTTCTGAGAGGAGAAATTGGTGCTTTTTATCCGTTTTAGATTACTGTAATTATTTTTTAACATAGGATGTTTCAGAGATGGAAGTGGGTCACTTTTTACTACCCGTGACCCACCTGACCCACTTGAGCCCTCACCCACGACCCACTTGACCAACCCAATAAAAGACAAAATGTGAACCACCATCCGTGACCCATCCCACGCTATGAAAAAATAATACAGTGCGCAAATGCATGCGATGTTATTTCAAACAGTTGATTTTTTTTAAAGAAGCATCTATATCTATATATATATATAATTACACAAGATCCGCAACGCAGCCATCTGCAGCGCAGCAGCAAGCAGGACATACGATGCCATCTCCGCCATCTACCGACGGAACGGCAAATTATAAGAGTAGCAGCCAAGGCCCACTGAAATAGTAGCTGCGCCCGGAACGCAACGGCCAGCAGCGCGAACATACGATGCCATATACCGACCGAACGGCAAATTAAATGAGGGAGAGGGGGAGCGAGACGGGGGGGGGCCGGTGGGGGCCGGGCGCAAGACGACGCGGAATGAGCGAGCGACTCCGCTAGTTTACTAAATAAACACAACACAAATTACAGTTACTTGCTGCAAAAAAATGTGCTCTACAGTTTATTAATTTAAACCTTCCCCCGTGCCTTTATTTTGGGTTTTTAGCCTTTAAGGGAAACTATTTTTGCAAGTGTCAGAACATATTTTAAAGGGTACTAGTAAGACCACTGATTACCGTAAGATAACCATGGGTCAGTAGGTGAACGGTCTTGACCCACGACCCACTTAACCCACGATAAAAGTCTGACCCATTTGGCCCACTGACCCACCGACCCATGGGTCAGTTCCATCTCTGATGGCTTTTGCCATACTTTAATTTGATTATACAAACCTGATGACGAAAATTGTAGATTTTCAAAACGTTGTTCGTCTTTTTATGTAACATTGCTTGGTTTGCCTTCCTGTAATCTGTTACCGCGCTTTTATTATTCTGTACAGCTGTACCGACTGAGAAGACTATTGCAACGACTTTGTCCGTCCGTCCGTCGCTTTTTTCAACTTCGCAACGGTACCAGAAAGAGACGACCACTGTTTATGATACGCGCACCGGTTCTTGAGTCCTCTGAAAAATTGTCATCGACTTTTTTGCCAGCAGCAGTGGAGCTCCCTGCTTGTAACCACGATTGTAGACTGCTTTGCGGGAAAGCCGACCGGCCAGCTGCTGAAATCCGTTCATTGGTAGGCGTGTGCTATGCCAGCAGAAAGAAAAAATCTTCTTTTTTTTACCTTCTTTTTTTAGTAGGCGCGAATTACGCTTAAAAAAGGGTTTTTCGTGTTAATAAAATAAAAACGGAAATAAACTGGAGGCTACTGGAAGCATAAGTGGTTAAGAATACTTGTTTCTGTTCTTCACTTGAAAAAAAAAATGATTTCGCGAATGATAATCCTTACGAGATTCTTAGTGTATGTAACACTACGGTTGCGTTGTTTTCAACTCGCATTTCCGAACTTATTATACTTAAACCAGGGGCCGTGTGCCATTGGAAAAAAGGTAAATAACTGCCCCCCCCCCCCTCCAGTCTCATTTCAATTTCCCATAAACAAACACGATTTTCGGTTGTGCGCGGACGGCGGGCCGCCTGGTACCAGCCCTTCCTTTTAAAAAGTGTCAATTTGGGTCTTCCAACTGTCTCAAACTCATTAAAGCGTTCCCCCAGTACCCTAGTTGGAAAAGATTTTGCCCTACCCCCCTCCCCTCCCCCTCACCCTTAATTTTGTGAGTGTACGACGCCCCTGACGGCAACTCGTGTATTTATTTTATTCTGTAACGTGAATTGACCTGACCTGCAGCGTTGCTTTGTATTTTATTGTTTCCTTTTAAATAATTTTTAGTTTGTCTGGGAGTCAGTGGACCGCAATGGGCCCTTCCCACTCAAGTTGCTCATGTGACAATTTATTTATTTATTTATTTATTTAATTCCATGAAAATTCACAGGCACACAAATGGACAATCACTTGAGTTGTTCATTCGTGTCGTTAGTTTTGGGTCTCAGACAAAACTAATCAGAAACAGACCTACAATTTTAGGGAACATTTTATATAATTCTTGTTCTCTGAAATTGCAGGTCAAATTGTAATTCACGATTTTTATTTTGAAAAAGTTATTGTTTACTTGTGCGCCTCCAGAGTTGTAAATTTTTATAGAGATACGAGGTTGAGGGTGTGTGTTTTTTTTTTAAGCGAAGCTGTTTTTGTAGTTATTTCTTTTTCCCCCTCAAATCGTACAAAATATATTATTGGTGCTATACCTAAAACGTATGGTTAGGTGGGAATTAATTGGGGGGGGGGGGGGCGAAAATTTTGTATATATTACTTATTAGAAAAAAAAATAAGTGGGAAACGAACGTTTATTCAGTACTACAAGATAAAACAGGACGTCTGGCTCTTATCACTATTCGGTGGGTCTGAAAAAGAACCATATTTGTTCTTTCACAAAAGACTTTGTTTTGAGTAACAGTCAAGCTCAGGGAGATTCTTCCAAACCCAAATTTGTTGTTCTTGCATTCTATTTACGGTAGAATAACTTACTCCAGTGTATTCTGCAGTAGCCTTTAATGAATCCTTCTTACTTTTCAAGGTACTGTTGGGGAATACATCTTGCTGATATCGACGCGAAACTATTAGAATTACTTCTTCACTGGCTTGACAGTTGATAGCTTTTCCTTGACGAAGTTTAGAACGTGGGTGAGTGGCCGCCACTTTTTTCAGCTCCGTTAGTGCGCCTTTCTGCCAGTACAGCTCTCTCGATAATTTGCGTTGCATCATGGGAGGACTCAAGAAAGGACGCTACCATTATATAACGTTAGATTCAGTTTCAAAAGTTAGTTAAATAACATGGCAAATTAAAACATCGTTACCTCCTTATAGCTAATAGACCTCTTCGACGCAACTAAATTAAATAATGACATTTCATCGTCGAATTGAAATCCTAAGGATTTGTGTTAACGCACCCGTAAAAATAAAAACATTTTAGCTTCGTTTAAAAGAGTCTTGTCGCATTGTTGCATGAATGAATAGGCTTACGGTCGAACCACTTTCTCCATTAGGCCTATCTGTTACTTACGAAACTAAAACTGCCGTTAAAAAAATTAGGCCTAAAAAATTAAAATTAAGCCTAAAATCACGTTACCATGGCAACGTCAAGATGCTACGAGTCGCTGCTGGCTTTCTCAACAGCGTCTCTTCCTTACTACCACTGATCTATATATAGGCTACGTTGCGCATTACGTTGTAACACTGTAACTGTGTGCCCGGTTCGAGGCATACCGTGTTGCAAAAATGAATAGGCTTACTGTATACAATCCAAATCTCCGTCAGTTGCTACTTACGAAATGAAAGTTGTAAATTTGGCCTAAACGCTGACAATTACGCCTAAAATGTAAAATAAGCTTAAACGCTAACACATTTTTAATGGGCAATTCTGATGGTTACTGCTTTTATAATAGAGCTAGCTGTTGCAATGCGTGATAGAGAAGTGTGCGTCACTATTGGTAGTGGCAGAACTGTACAGAAGACCGGATGCGACTAGGTAGTCGCTGCAGCCGCTTGTTTTACTCCATTACTTTCTTCCGACACATTATTCATATTTTTGGCCTCTCTGTTCCAGAGAATAAGATGGATAACCAAACATCAAAGCCAGCGGCACATTGCATCGTTTCAGACCTGAAGTTGTAACTTAGTAAAGAGTGACGTAACATGTGCCTTTAATTGAAAAAATGCATTTTCATCCCAGATTCTGGGCTAAATTATGCAGCTAGGGATTATGCAGCTTAAAGGTAGATTCCTTCCAACGCCATTTTTCTCGCTCCTCCACATCAAGTACGGCCCCGAAGGTCTATTTACTTCTCGTTAGTCAATCCATTGCTACAAATCCGTTTTAGAATATGGCGTCTAGGAGATTTTCTGTTGAATATTAGGGACTAATTTAATAGCATCCTTCTAATATTTACCATGCAATAACCATGACGTTTCATGTGTGTGTGTACGCATGTACTAAATTTTAATCGTTTGCTAATAATTACCATGTAATCAAAAATCTAAAAAAAAAACTAATACGATAGATTGCCAAAGATAAATTGTAAGATACTAGCCTAAAAAATTGTATAAAGTGTGATGTTAAAAAACGAAATTCTTTCCGGTTTGTGACGAAACAATTTTTGCGTTGATGCTGTTTCGTCTACTATACCCAAGGCCAACTGATATAATAGCTGCGTCCCTCGCTGCGAAGAACGCAGCTACTATCTCAGTTGGCCTTATATTACTACACCGAGTCTCGCGAAACGATAACATGCGCGGATGGAGATCTGCGCCTGGCTGTTGTAGGACAAGGATGGAGAAAAATGGCGTTGGGAGGAATGTACCTTTTAAGACTTTTGTAACGGGTGTTTGCGTAGATTCTTAACAATATTGTTAATGAAAAAGGTATTTTCATTTAGCTTTCGAACTTTATTACTCGGTGCGATTAACTTGGCTAATAGGATTAACATTGGCGGCATTTCCATGGTTGAATGATATCACTACCTTCGAAGGCCGGAAATTTTTGGAAATTTGACGGCTTCTTTTATACCAGTTCTGGTTTTGGCTGGATAAAGCTTATGTTTGACCATGTTCATTGTGGTGCAGAAATTCTTTTTTTTTTAAGTCATTTAAAGGGATTTTAGAAGAATTCTCTTCGTTTTGTCCCTATACTATGTTTATTTTAGAAAGGCCAATTTATTAAGCGTTGGTCTACAAGGCTTGCAAATTTAATCTCGATTGTTCCGATTCTTAATTTGAATACAAATGCAAACATCTATCTATTTGTTTAAAATTATCCGAGTCCAGTAATTAGTTTCCGTTTGGAATGTAAGTTTGTTTTGTTGTAGTAAAAGCGTTCTCGACTTGGCAGAAGTCTAACGTAAACATGAAGTTGTTTAAAATTTAAATAAAGTTATACAAATGGAGCTAATCATTATTTCGCACAGGCAAACAAAACAACAATTCAGTCAAAGCCATAACACAAGCAGTAAAAGTTCATACTTCCGAACACGTATTTACGAACCTTTTCTCAGAAAATTAAACATACTACTACAACACTCAGCGATACATGACTAACACATTAATTAGTAACTCTAATAAGCATATACAGTGCTTGTGGCTCACGTCGATTTTTACATGAAATCTAGACACACACTAGTGTGTCGCCGCCTAGTAACAGTAGATCATCCTATTGTTAAAAAATTGATTGTTAATGATAAAAAGCGGCCTCACTATATGTCTGTTAACTGAAAGCAACTAAAAGTATATTTTGGCGTGTTGAGGATAAATCCCAATGCGACATCAATCTTTCAAATTGTGGTAAATGTAAGGGGAAGGTGCAAGGATAAAGAAAAAATGAAAGTTAAAGGCTGAGCGTCAGGCTTATACCTGCAGTTGGTCGATAATTATCGAATTGGTCGTTATTTTTTTTCCAAGTCGTTAAAGTCGATAAAGTTCTGTTATGTCGATAAAAGTCGATAAACTTGTTGTTGAAATAAATGTATAAATACATTTACTTGTTGTTGAAATAAATCTTGCTAAAAGTCATATTACCGTATTTTTTTTTTTTTTTTTACATTGGCGATTTGTCACGGTCTCTACGTACGCGAAAACAGTTATAAAATGTGAACTTCCTGTTTCACTTCGAAAAAGTAACTCTTTGAGTTGCTGTATACAGCATGAATGTATAGCCCCGCCTTTTCGCTGTACCGCTACCGGAAGTACCATTGTGCGCAAGAGAGCGTTAGCGCTTAAAACACTTTGAGATTTTGTATATCGGAGATTGTGGAGGCCTACGTAATTTCTTTTTAATTGTTATTCATCTTTGTTTATTAATGAGTTCAGTTGTAAAAGAGTATAAATAATTATTTACAGTCTTGTTACGTGAAATAGGAATGTGTTTGTGAACGGCTGTAATAAGAGAATTATTGAACCGTCGATTCGCTTAGTTAGTCAAACAGCTGAGATCGAAAACTACTTTTCACATAGTGCATCTGTAAATAATTTGTTAAATTATTAAAAGGTACATGCATACTTGAGACTTTCTTGACCTGAAACTTGATGGCCCGCAAAAGCTAAATTGTAATCTAGGGCTTGAAATGAGCGGTATCGCGTCGTAATTTGCACCCCAATTTTAGACATTGGCAATGTAAACTGAAATGTGTATGCCAGTTTAGCAATGCAACATCACTGCGAAAAATATATAACTACCGGTATGTGGAAAATCATAGTGAAATAGTCCTGGCCCATTTACAATAAAACTATCATTTATAACACCATCAAGCCAATGTTAATTTGCCATCACGGAGCGACATTATAGGTTTAGCTTGCAGTAGCATCATTTTTTTTCTTTTTCTACCTGCATGCCCTTAAGCAAAATTACACTTTTAAGAAAAATGTAAGGTGACAAATTTTTACACATGTTTGACAAAAATATTGCAGGCTATAGTTTTATTTACATGACTAAAGAAAAGAACACAAATGCAAACAAATGACACTTAAACTCAAAATGTCAATAATCATCAGGATACCGCGAATTTTCGATAGCACTATCCGAAAAAAAAATTTATTTTCAGTCCTACCTTCGTCAGGCAGAAAGATACGTGTGAAGTACAGTCTACATAATTGTACGCATTTCCACTAGAAGGATCAATTCAAATTTGACGCTTCTGCGGCTACGATTCAGTAGGCCTACGATTATCTCTAAGCTGCGGATGCCATTTAAAGGTGAGTTGTTCTCCAAATCGTCTGCTGACGAGGTATTTAATTACAGGAAAAGCTGGCCCATAGAGATTAATGAGGGTTTGCCCTGTCAATAACTCATTTTGGATTGAGCGTGTTTTAAGTTACTCGCAATCCAACATAAGTTATTGACAGGGTAACCCCTCATGAATTTCCATGGGTCTGCTTTTCCTGCAATTAAATACCTCGTCAGCAGACGATTTGGAGAACAACTCACCTTCAAACAGCATCCACAGCGTAAGAGATGATCGTGCGTAAGAGATGATCGTAGGTCTATATGATACAGAGCCACACAAGTGCCAAGTTTGAATTGTTCCTTTAGTGGAAATGCATACAATTAACATTACGTAAACTACATTTCACACGTTTCTTGCGGCCTGACGAAGATAGGAGGACTGAAAATAGTATTTTTTCGGATGATGCCTATCAAAAATTCGCGATACTGATGAGTATTGACATAGCGTCGTTTGATTACATTTTGTTTTTCACTCAAAGTAAAATGGTCAAATTTTTTGCCGTAAAGACAAGTAAAAATACTAATTCAAAAGGATTAAACAGCAAAATAAAAATTTTAGCCTTGAGAACATCAAGCTTGAGAACATCGGGGAGGAGAAGCATCGTGATCAATCGTCGTCTCCAGGCGACCCCCACCTCCCCCTTCTTGATGATGTAATACTTGAATGTTCCCTAACCATTATTCTGCTATTGTTTGAAATTTTTATTTTGCATCGGAATAATGCTAAGCACTTTTTTTTGGACTTTTCGATCACTGTAATCAGGATCTGTGATTAAAATAAAGAGGAAACTTTTAATTTTAACGAGCAAGGTTTAGAACTTTATTTGGAGGGGGGAGGAATCAGCCGTACAAACAATTGTTTTTTTTTTTTTTATAACCTTAGACCAAACGCTATCATGTATGTTGGTGACTTGCTTGCATTTGCGGTTTTTCATTTTTTCATTTCGTATATGTCTGACGAGGTCTTTTTCAGGAGGTATTCAGTAGATATTGGTCGATATTTGGTCGATAATTTTTCGCTGCAAAGGTCGATAATTCGATATTTTTATATGTAAGGACCTCTGGCAACCCTGGCTGAGTGTTCACCATTCATATAGAGAAAGATGCGTTAATAACGTTGTTTTAATTTTACTGACTAGCTAGTAAGTAGTAGTAACTAGCAACTAGTAACGCTGGCCCCATGTTTAATACCATAGACACATTGCTCATGGCTAGCGCAAAATTGAGGAGGCCTACGTAGCTGAACTTTTGCAGACGGGTGCATGGTGATCTGAGCATGGTCCTTTTGTTGGTTTGGGGGTTGTATGTGGGAGTGATCGCAATTGTCATTGCTACTTCCCACAGATTAATGTGTATTTGTCCTATTGTGGTTTGTGGACTGCGATAGAGGCAATTAAGACTTCACTGTATGAAGGTTTTACTTTTATCCCCCTCGCTATACTATGCACAATGTAGGTGTATGCACAATGTAGGTGTTGTACACCACAATTGTTATAGAAGCGTAGCATTATCCATGTCCGGTACTTCGCATTGTTATACGATCCGGCACTGTTGTAGTCCTTTTTCTCTTATCCCCATGCTACGTAGTACCAAGAACAGGCCTTGACGAGTCCCCATGCTTCTTAAGGGGAACAAGGGCCATTTTTGCCCCGACCAAAAATTTAAGTTCCGACCATATATTGAACTATTAGCAGCAATAATCATGTGATAGAAGGTGATTCCTATTAGCCACAGAGCAAAATACGTATCCTAACGATTGTTTAAGCGAACTGTACAATAGTTGCAACTCTAGTACGACGTGCTCCAAATCGTGCTTCCTTAGATATCGTTTCCGTCGTAACGTTTCATTAACTTTTTTCCCTTCTTCCTGAAATGTAGGACTGTCACTGTTATTTCGAGATCAATAAACCAGAAACGTCGTACCCCATATATCCTACGCTGTGTTAATTCCTGTACCGTTTCATGGCCTCGCACATAGTACTTTATTACTAGTAATGATTTATGTAGCTGTAGGAATAACTTCCCGCGCTTCAAAGGCAGTTATTAAAAACACGTTGCTCGCCCCTCTCGGGTAGTAAACTTTCGCTTAAACGATAGGGCATGTGACAACAGTGAACAACATCTCACAGTTAATATTACCACATTGTAGGAGTCAGGACAAATGCGTGGGAGGGTTTTGAAATTCGCCACCAGCGAATTTAAATTTCGTTTCTTTTCCAAGTTGCAACCAAAGATTTCAAGCAACAATGGCTTGAACAATCAACACTGGTCCTAGATTTATTGTAAAAACCTGGACGTACTTAAAACTGAACTGTAACGAAGGACAAAATAAGGAAAATTAACGTTGCCGTCCATTGCGTAAGAATACAGGGATGCAAGTTAGATGATGGTTACGAGCATCCACGAGATAACGGGTTTTTTGTTAATAACCTAAAAATAAAATGCATCGCGTTCTGCTGTTTTAGTAACAGCGACCTTTGGGGGGGTTTCTGCATGACTAAATGTGAACGAAATCTTGAAAAATTAAAGGGAAGATGCAAGGATAAACATAACAACTAAAGGGGCTGCGCTGATTGAATGAGCGAAGCGACCGAAATCAGCGATTGTTAGCCAGTGTTTGCAAAAATGGGACTGAAGCAACTTAAGCATTGAAGAATGGTCATACACTAAACTAAGCAGTGTCAATTTGGCTAATCTAACGGCTTGAAAATTATAACTGTAAAGTTTATATAAAAAAATTCCTCTAGAAAAAATGTACAGATGAAGATAAGACGGTGTAACCTTATGTACGTTCACAGTCCTATGAAAGTTGTGATATCCACCCAAAACCAAAACTGGTATAAAAACCCGCCAAGTTTCCAAAAAACGATCAGCCTTTGAAGGCAGTGATATCATTCAACCAAGAAAATGCCGCCATGGTTAATCCTATTAGCCAATTTAATCGCACCAAATAATACTTTGGACGTTAACTGAACACTTGAAGATTGCTACAGCGAGTGGCAATATTCAAGTTTTCATTTAACTTTCGAACTATTAGTCGGTGCGATTAACTTGGCTAATAGGTTTAACCTTGGTGGCCTTTCCCTGATTGATGATATCACTACCTTCAAAGGCCGATTGTTTTTGGAAACTTGGCGGGTTTTTATACCAGTTTTTTTTTTTTTGTTTTTGGTTTTGGGTGGATATCCTTAAGAGCTTCTAACATTCTTGTGATTGTGAGGTAGACTATATAGGCTTCTTTTTTTTTTTAACGTGGGGATAGTTACTGAAGATTTTTTTTAAGTGACTATCCTCCTAACATAAAATCGGATTTTCAGTTTTAGTTTTTACAGTTTAGAGTTAAAAAAAATAAAAACATTTAAAGCCTAAGCGTTACAGTATAAAAGTAGCGTCAATTTGTCGGAGCTGTACAGACGTAACACGTAAAACAAAGTCGCATTCGTCCTTAACAAAAATAAACACACAAAGGAAAAACCCAAGAACCCTGGACACTTCAGACTTAAAACTACGTTTCACTTACCAGGTTATTTATTTCAAGATTAGTATAGTAGAGACGAATAGGAAGTTTACGTACTAATTACTATGAGCGTATATAAATCGAGCACACAGCATGGTGAGCACACAGGCAAAAGAAACCGTAAATCGAGCGCATTTGTAGCTCTGGCAGCGCGCAATCAGAACTGCGGGGACCGCGCTTCGTGCGGTAACGACGAATATTCTAAAGTTTTCACAAATTAGGACTGCCGGTATCTCACTGCCGAAAATACGGAAACTCTGCATATAGGTGCGCTCGATTTCCGATTCTTCAGGTAGCATGCTCTTAATCTAAGTACCTTCGCCACCAACAGGAGACCTCTCGCCTAACGTACTACAACAACATCACGGAAAGAATTTTAAACTAAATTTAGTTTACCACATACAAGTCGCTTCCTGTCCGTTGATAGGCGAGCCAACGCAATTAACTTAACGTATCCTAATCTATAACAACCACCATACGCAATTTCTTCTTCTCCCCCAATCCCTCCTTCCCCGTGAATGTCTGGTAAAATGGTTACAATACCACTTCTAATGTAAGCACATTTTAATATCCACTTGTTTTAGGTTTTTTTGCATTGTGGAAAATGTCTGAGCGAAGGGGAATTTGTCCACTTTTGTTTTCGATGGGGAGGGGTGTATAGCACCCGTTTGGTAGGAGAAACGGGAACGCGGAGGGATTAACTGACGTCATTCGCGTTATGACAGACTTGTAGCTTGGACGAATGAATGGGTAAAGGTTGATTCCCACCAAAACCGGAATCGGAATCGAATCGGGAAAGGAAGGAAAAGTGCACAAATGCGCATGCTCAGACGCTTTCCGATAATTTTTCCGTTCCGAAATGCACCTCCTGCTTGTTAACTTTTCCGATTCGTTCCGTTTCGAAGTGCATATCGGTTAGCCAATGGTCTCGCACCTACAAGGCACGTGACACCAAGGCCACACAACCCGCTCGCTTCAAAAGAAGTATGGCGGCCACCGGCGCTTTGAAACCTGATCGAAAAAGTGCGCTAATAGTGCGCAAACTGCCGCGATGATCATAAAAACACACATTCGTGGCCGTTATGCTACACAGTAGGACTATCAGGAAACCTTTAAAACAGCGTTTAAAACATGGAAAATTTGGGAATCTGCATATGACACAAGGACTACGAAAGACAGCATGGTATGAAGGAAGAGTGACCTACCGTTTTTATTTCACATTAGAAAACAAGCACGATCGCTTTTAGCTTTCTTCCTGTATGTTTGTTTACAAAGCTTGACTCCCTGAGTCAAGAGAAGGAGACAGACGTGTCCAAGAGGTGCTCCGCTAGTACGGTGACCTAGTTTCAAACCCGGGCTACTTCGCGAGAAATCGGCCTGCAAGAAACGATGGCTCCCGTCTACTGCGAGGCGTGCAAGAAGGAATTCACAAGCGGTGAGTCTTTAAATTGCCAAACGTGTAAACTGAAATATCACCCAAGATGCTGTAACTACACCGAAACCAACTTTCAAAAGATGTCAAAAAAATCTAAAAAAAAATGGAAGTGCACAGACTGCAAACATGGTTTAGCGAATAATCTTTTAGCTATTCCACACAATGTTCAGGAGGTAGACGATAAGTTAGCTACGCCTATCAAACATCAATTAAATACGTGCAGTGCTTCACCAACAGTTGAAAGTGACATTAGTGCCATTAAAGCCAAACTTGACAAGCTCGATAGCATTGCTGAGAAACTGGACAGCTTCGAAACAGCTGTCAAATACTGCTCTGATCAGGCAGATGAACAATCTGAAAGCTTAAAAGAATTGGTGAGTGAAATTCGATTGTTGAGGCAGGAGAACTGTGAGTTGAAAGCTGCCAATCAACAGCTTTCGACCACTGTTCACCAGCTAACACACGACCTCAACGCACTAGACCAATATGGTCGGAGGAACAACATGGAAATTCACGGAGTTCCGTTCACGGAAGGCGAGCACACTGATGACGTCATTCGTGCGGTTGCAAACGTACTGCACGTACCTCTTCATCCAGCAGACATTGAAGCCACGCATCGCCTAAAGCAAAATGGAAAGGGACCCCAACCAATAATAGTGAGATTTGTAAACCGACGAAAAAAAGAACACATTATGCAACAACACAAATCAGTGAAGCGACTAAGTGCAAACGATATAAACTCCTCGTTTTCCAAAGAAACCCCTGTATACCTAAACGAAAACCTAACTCCGAGTAACAGGAAACTATTAGGTTTAACCAGAGCCAAACGAAATGAAGCTGGATATCAGTTCGTTTGGTTCAGCAGGGATAACATTTTTGTTAGATTCGACGAAAATTCGCCCGCTATCTGTGTCCATGACAAATCGGATGTTGACAAGCTCGTCGAAGAGGCGCGCAATAAGCCACATGTTAGCCAAGGCCGAAGAAATCCCTCCAGCACCCCTACGCCACAAAACAGGTCACGGGGTGGGGTTGGAAGAGCGCAAGCTAGCCAAGCCCCTTCAAATCCCCCTTCTTAATCGCCTTTGACTTTTGACCCTACTGAACTCCAAAGAAGTGCTATTTTCATGACCCACAAAGACCTTACTTTTAATGATCCCAACGATAAGTTGTACGACAAACCCTTTTGTAATGTGATTCTAGACAGTAATTACAATTTGCTGCAGAGGTCGGAGCTTGCAAATGGCGAAAACTTGAAAATTCTCCATTTAAACATAAGAAGTCTTCGAAGAAACTGGGACGAGTTCATTAACCTGGTCGACTCTAGTAAGATTGTCTGGGATGTGATCGTACTCACGGAAATTAACATTAAAAGTAACGAAACTAACTTGTACTTCATAGATAACTATGAAAGCTTTTATATTACCAGAGAGGAGACTTCAAGAGGAGGTGGACTCGTAGCTTTTATTAGGAAGGATATTGTTAACATTACTACGCATTTTAAATGCGACATAAATGACGGCTTACGTATTGTTTTAAAGATGGAGGAACGAGAGTTTTTAATCTATGCTATATACAGACAGCCAAATACGAGTAAAAAAATATTTGTTGGGGAGCTGAAATTTCTTCTCGAAAAAGAAGATAAAAAAATGACTAATATAATTTTTCTTGGTGATATAAATATTGACATAATGAAAACAGCAAAACCAAAACAGGATAAAATGAATATTGAGAAGTACAAAAATCTATTAGCATCTCTCGGTTTTATTAATAAAATAAATTCACCAACTAGGCAAGAATTTGTTAGAAATAAATTATGTGAATCGTGCATTGATCATTTTTTTATAAGATCCACATTCCACACCTCCACGGGTTTTGTGTGGGAAAATAAAATATCGGACCACTATCCAACTATCTTATGTGTCAATACACATTTTAAATCAGAAAATAAGCAAGAAAATAGCGATTTTTATACCTTTGACGATGCAAAAATTATTAAATTAATGAATGAATACGATTGGCGTTTTCTGGATAAAATAGAGGACATAAATGTAGCCTACAACAAAGTCCATGAAATAATTGATAACTTTTACAGTGAAAATAAACGTTCCAAATCCAAACTGATTAGCACAAAAACCATTGTTAAGAAACCTTGGATTAATAAATTCATCATTGATAAAATAACGCATAAAAATAACTTATGGAAAACAATCAGTAAGAAGAAGAATACCTACCCAGGATTATTAACCGAGTATAAAACTCTTAAAAATGAGGTAAGCAAACTAATTAAAGAGGCAAAGCAAAATCATTACCATAAACTCTTTGATCAAGCACGTTTTGATGCTAAAAAAATGTGGAATAATGTAGGTAAAATTCTTGGAAATAACAAACCTAATATTGACGAAGCACTGAACAAGGCTTTCCATGATAAAGGGAAGAATAAAGTAAGGAATGATTTTAATACTAATTTTGCTAATCAAGTTCCAAATTTGAAAAAAACGTTCCAAAATAGATTTGCTATTCTTAAACAAA
>JAHWFP010087641.1:12883-23060 GCA_023313725.1 Lithobius niger | reverse complement strand
GTCTTGTCTTTTGATGTTTCACAACCAAAGGAATATGTTTCTATAATGACCGGCTCGTAATACAAGGCCTCGGCTAGAAGGTTCAGCGTCATGTTGCTGTGACGTATGAGAGGTCAAGGCCAGTTCGTTGTCTGATTGGCTATCGTTGGCGGCCGCCGGAGACAGAACTACGAAAGTCAAGCCTAGCTAGACCCGAACGGAACGACAACGGCGGCCGGTAGTTTGTGCCCGTGGGCTATTTATTTGATGTCACTTCCGCCGGGGCCGGACGCCGTACCGTTCGCCGGGCGCTGTCAGAATGGCCCTTAACTAGACCCGAACGAAACGACAACGGCGGCCAGTGGTTCGTGCCCTTGGGCTCTGTTTTTTATGTCACTTCCGCCGGTGCCGGGTGCCGTACCTTTCGCCGGGCGCTGTCAGAATGGCCCTTCAGAACGGCCCTTTCGTCGTCGGAACGAAGCAGTGTGTCACAAGCTTTAGGGGACATGCTGCTCGCAAGATCCGTCACGCTGCCGCAATAACCTCACATGTACACCGTAACAGTAGCGCCGGTGGCGGCGACCAAGTGAATCATTCGGACAAACAAGCAGGCGATCGCCAGCCTTGCTGCATAGAACACGGCCCAATTCGTGGAAACTACGCGGCTGTTGACAAACAAAGCAACTATAATAATATTTCCTAGTTGTTATGATCGTTATGTTGCATAATATTAATTCTCACGTGTTCAGCGACTCATCGTAATAAAAACGTTTGTCTAATGTAACGTTATTAGCCTATAGAACATGGCAAAGAAGTGCAACTCCCAAAAATGTGTGAATAAATTCACGGAACCTGACGGTAATCTTTTTTTCTTTTTTCCTGTGACGAACGACCTCGAACTGATACAGTCTGTCCTATCCTTGGCTTGATATTGCACATCGCGATGGAGGTCAAATTTACAGAACTCCCCACCCCCCATTTCTACGTCCACACTTTTTTCTAATTTATTTTGTTATTTTTGTTGCAATGATTATAGAGACCATTTTTTCGTACTCCAGTCATTTTCACTTTTTTGAAGAAAAAAAAAAACTTGGAAAAAAGTTTGAAGATAGACATTTTTTTTTTAGCTCCGGGATTTTTTGTGATGGTCCACCATATTTTTTTAATGATGGTGTGGATGGATGGGGAATATCAAAATTCGTTTTTTTTTAATACAGGTATATCAAATAAATACCTAATGTACTAGAAAAGAGCATTTTTTTAAAGTAAATATTTCTTTTGTTTGTGGACCCCCTAAGACTGGGGCCGGATCCTTGCTACCCTGTAGCTACCCCGCTGCGACCAATCAGAAACGAGATAGAAACAAGGGGAAGAAGGGGGGAGGGAGATCGTTGCATTAATATGCATTAATTCGCTGTGTCAGGTTGATGGGTTTATGCGTTCGGTGCAGGTGGAAGAAGGTTTGGTGTTATAATTATATAAATAAGCCGCGAAATAAGCTTCAGTAATTGGAGATTAAATCTGCAACATATCTTAACAGCAAGTACGTAAATAAACTCCTGCATGCTGTTCTAATTAATACTGTATTGTAGTTTCTTGAATGAGAATGTGAGTTGAAACGATGACGAATCGTTTTTGTAACGATTTCAGGTTAAAAATGATACTAATTCGTAACGTGTGGAAGGAACGAGAATTAATTTTGCTTGATCCAACGGGGTTAATTTTCGAATGCACTCCTGGTTCCGATGGGGAAAAACATTGTAGGAAAGCCCCGTTGGGGATGAATACTGTAGAAAAGTTTGGGAACTGCTGGTCAGAATAATTACGCGTTACTGTTACTCTTCAGCATTACTGCGTTACAGCGTTTCTGACCGCTCTGACAGCTCTGACTGTTTCGACTGCTTACAGGAAGGCAAACCAAGCAGTACTACTTAAAAATACGAACAACGTTTTGCAATAAAATTAAAGCATGGCAAAAGCCACTAAGTCATCCTACGTTAAAAGCATAAAACAGTTATTTAAAATGGATAAAAACCACCAATTTCTCCCCTCAAAAGAGGCAGAAATGGCAGCCGAAAAGCACGACCCACCTGATCCGTTGGGAAACCAAGTCGCGAGGCAGGTGTATGCAAAACTGAGTCAGGTGTTTCATAGGTGCGATGCATTCATTATGGGGGTTGCACAATATGCCTGGCAAAGGAGTCGAGTTTAAGTGTTTTAATTGTAGGAAAATAATCCTTTAGATATTTATTATCTGGCACTAAGTGGTTACGTAATACAGGTAGTGTGTGTGTATGGATGACAAGCATTTCAAGATTAATTAGTGCTCTAGTGTGTTTTTCTTGAAACAAGATTTGGACTAAACTCGACCCCCATAATGAATGCATCATACCTACGAAACACGTGACCCTGTTTTGCATACACCTGCCTCGCGACTTGGTTTCCCAACGGATCAGGTGGGTCGTGCTTTTCGGCTGCCATTTCTGTCTCTTTTGAGGGGAGAAATTGGTGGTTTCTATCCCTTTTAAATTACTGTTTTATGCTTTTAACGTAGGATGACTTAGTGGCTTTTGCCATGCTTTAATTTTATTGCTAACCTGATGACGAAAATTGAAAATTTTCGAAACGTTGTTCGTATTCGTGTTCGTAGCACTGCTTGGTTTGCCTTCCTGTAATCTGTTACCGTGCTGCTTTGTTACTCCATTGTTTTGACTGCTCGTTGCAGTTTAACTGGTTCCCAACTTCTTCAACCAATCGAGTCAGCTTTAAAAAGGAGTGGATGAACAGGAGGTTTTTAACAGCTTTTTTTCCCTCCACCAACAATGTATGTGGGGCTTCCCATCAAATGAATTCCTTTTTAACATTTTTTGTTCATCCTCTTAAAATATATCTAGCAACTTTTGTAGTTTCCTAAAATTCGTGTAATAACATCCTGCAAGTTCCTGTACCCTCTTCCTTTTTCTTAAATATAATTTTTTTTATTGCACATCATAAGTGTTGGAAGGGTTGTAAACGAAACTCGCGGCTTGAAGAGCTGAAACCGTCATTTTTTATTTTTTATTAAGTTCTGCTTTAAAACACAGAAACTAAGAATGAACTAGAACAAGTAGGAAAAAGAGTAGCAACTGTTTTTATGCCCTTAACCTTTTTTTTTTGTCATTTGTGACTGCAGCACGTGGTGTAACGACGTTTTTAACCAAGCTGCTGCTTCAAAATTAATTCAACTCGTGTTCGAGATTAAAGTAAGAAAATACAATTTTTTTTGTTCTTTGAAAATTTCACACGAAGAACGTCCATTGTTAAAGAATAGCACTCATACAAAACGGGAACGTCCTGGGCCAAATAACCAAGTTTGGGGCTCGCGCTCCCTAAAAAAAACATACGAAAGGGAAATACCAAAAAAAAAAAAAATAATAATCTGATGAATAACTCACGAACTCGCGGTTGGAACGATGTTACAAATTGTATTCTACAAAGCGCCACTCTCGGGATAAATACGCCGTCGTGCATTCGTTGTTGGCACGTCTAGTTTTGATTTATAAGTCGGTGTGTATAATTTTCTTGTATTTTTTTCTTGTCTCATATATCATATCTCATAGTTATTATTATTTTTTTTTAAATCTTGGTCTTGTAATTTTCTTCAAGGTAGGTTTTAAATTGTTTGTTGTAATTATTTTATAATATTACTCTTTAAGGATGTTTAACTTTCAAAGTTGTATGTGCTTGGTAAATGGTGTGTCAAGTTCCGTCCCCCCCCCACCCCCTCCTGATGATGGGTAACATCTTTCACTACGTGTGGGAGGAAGGATTGATCGTGCACCAGCCATTTTCAGAATTGACTTTGTCAGCCCCCGTGGTTTTCCTGGTGGTTGTCCATTTCACGCTGCACTGCGGAGTGCAGCTGCACAATCACAGTTGGTCTTACACTTCTCCTTCGTGGTTTCGAATTATGGTGTGAGATGTGGCTCATGTTCCTTTGTATGGCGCGAAATATTTTCTCATTGTGCAGTGCCACCTCTGTTCTTTTCCCTCGTGGTTTCCAATTACGGTATGAAATGGCACTCATTCCCTTGTCAGGCACGAGAAGTTAATTTTTTAAGCACACTACTCCGTTCCGTTACGTCACGTCGCCGGCCTTCAAATTTCTGTTGGATTAAAAACATGTAAATTAGAGAAGCCGCGTATACTGCTCCGTCCCGTTCCGTGATGACCCGTCGGTTGACGGACGGAATCGTCGAGGCAGTCAAAAACTAATCGCATCAGAGCAGTGTACGCACCTGTCGTCGGTCGACGGCCGTCGTTGTCCGTCATGCGCCTGCGTACAACGCCTTTTCCTTACTAAATACAGATACGAATCTATTTCAGTTGCCTTAAATGTCATCATGTTCGAGCGTAAAGAACTAACACCTAATTTACTACGATTTTCTATATAATTACGTTTTTATTGTGTGCGCGGCGTATCTTGAGTCCTGCAGTATTTTATGAGCGGCTATGTCTTCCTGGAGGGGGCGGCTTTAATCGACGGCCGTGATTGTTTTTGTAACAATCTTGGATATCAACAAGGCACTCTGCTGCCAAAAACGTACAATCGCTTATCTGTGTTCGTTCTGCAGCGAACTCAAGATAGGCCTCGCACACTTTAAGGTCACTACAAGTCCGTCTTATTTGCATTACCAATTTGGGCTCTATCAAATTTAAAAGCTCGGCGCAGACGACTGAAACGGTTAGCGACGGAAGCAATTTGCGCTTGACCATCTGTGGCCGTCAGCTGTCGGAACGGGACGGGACGGAATGGAGAAGTGTGCTATAAGCTTTAGACGATCGCCCATATACTTTCCATTTGATTGGCCGAAGCAGATGACGTTGAAACACAGCAGCCAATCATCGTTATTAGTCGCCGCTCGCTACGTCCTCTTGTGATGAGGAATACTTCCTGATGTCAACACACAAAAAATCCGAGCGAACAACTGGTACATTTCCTCGGTTTATCATTTAGGCCTACACACATGAATTTTCGAATCAAAACATCCGATTCTTTTTCAAATTAATATGAAAGGATAAAACAAACTTCAATACGACCAAAACTTCAAATTAATATGAAAGGATAAAACAAACTTCAATACGACCAAAACAAGTGAAAGAGTAAACATCTTGCCAGTATGGTATTTTCGACACGCCCTTACTACCAGCAGTAATCAGTTAAAATGGATGCTCCACCTATGTATCAGCTGGACTAAATTTTAAGCGTATCGGTCGCATAAATTATTTTATCCGATTGGAATTAGCTAGTAATAAGTGTTAGTAGCTAGCATGAAATCAACGATGTTGAGCTACCTTTTTCGTATTGAAATCCTTTATGCACAGTTCTAAACAGGACTTTCTGTTGTCTACTCGGTAAACCCCGTCGATCTACACAATTTTCAAAGCTTTCGGTCGCATTAATATTTCGTATTCTATACCAGAGAAGCAGTAGTTAGCCTTCACCCAAACACTGATAATGTCTTCAAAGGGTTTTTAGCTAGCGTTAACCACTCCTGGCCATCTACTCAATGAAGCCCTAAGGCCCTGTGTCTGATAATGTACTGATTTAAACAACAACAATCAGACGCCAAGAATTAAACGTCATGGAAAACCAACAATCTGAACTTATTGGGCGAAGCGTTAGCGCGCTTCTAGATAAATACAGAAACCAAATAAAAGGAAACAAATGCCCAAGTCCTAACGCTGAGCCATACTGACACGGCCCAGCGGTAGGACTTCGGCATTTGGTTTCAAAGGTCGTGGATTCAATTCCCTGCTCAGGCAGTCTGCCATTTAAGTCCAAACGGCATCGTAAATAGGTTTGCATCTGTAGTTATTTTGTTAAATGCTCCTGCTCATGACGATTGTGGCATGCCAAAGATCCTGGGTTTTCCACTGGGATTTCTCCAATTAAATTGCCCCTCTCATCCTCGTGGGCCAGGATAACCAAGTTTGGGTTCGTGCTTCCTAAAAAACAAACAAACAAAAACAACAACTCCTTCTTATGCTCACTTTCTCCCCTCACAAATTACGATGCTAGCTAGATATTTTGGCCTGAAATGCGACGCGATGCTGATGAAAAGAAAGACTTTCTCCACGAGACCAAAGGTTTTTACGCAACGTTAATGATGCAAACGATTTACTACCAGAACGCTTTCTTACGACTTTCAGAAAAAAAATCAGGATTACAAATATTTATTGAAGAAAAAGTTTCGTTCTTTCTGGATCAATGCAACCGGAAAACTAACTAACGGAGGCTTTTTTTTTGCGTCTTTTTTGCTGTCAACAAAATGACGGCTTTAAATAAAAAAACATTGTAATCTCTTCTTCTTCATTAAGAACTGACAGTTACATCCTCACAAAAACTCACGAAGTCTTTTGTCTTGATTAGAGTCTGCTTGCACGGAAAAGAGAGATGTACGAGCAACGTGTTAATTTATCGACGTTTTTAAAGATGATGACTAATTTGTGCTTCCTCATTCAGATTAGTATAAATTAGAACACTACTTTTGGAGCCGTCATGACTCGAAACGAAACTTTGTTTAATTATTTACCGAGTTGTTTGTTTAATTGGCTCCTGAACAGTCTAGGAAGAAAACCTTAAAATTACAAAGCCGGTCTTCAAATTTGTTTTTTTTTTTTCTTCTCCCCCCCCCCCCCCCCCCAAAAAAAATTTAAGTTTAATTTATAAACAAACATCCGTCGTGCCAACTGGGATATCTCACGGGTTATCATGTAGCAGGGTATAGAACAAGGGTGTTCCGATTACAGGTTAACTGCTTTACTGAAATTTTTTCGTTTAGATGGCCGCACACCATGGGCGTACCCACATTGAGGTATGTGCCCCTCCCCTTTCATCCCCAAATGCCGTTTTTTTCTCTACAAAACGTCCCTCACAACTAGAACAAAGTACAACAGTAGCAAGGCAACTAACTCCCCCACAACCTCCCACCCCCTAAAGAAAAATGTCGTAAAAAATGTGTTCAATTGCAGCTTGTTGCATCTTTTCTTTAGTGTTTTCCCCCACCACCTTTTTAAAATTCTGCACACGCCCATGGCGCACACATATCTTTACTGCAGCGCCTGGATGCTATGATGCCTGTTTGTTTATATCGTCTCACTGCAGTTTCATTTTTCTTCATTTAACATGAATTTAAGGTACTTAACTCCGTGAAGAGACATATATTGTTAGCTTCTGGGTGACTGAACTGGGTGATTTTGAAACAAAATAAAAATTAGGCTCTCACAAAATGGAAAACAGGCGACTGATTAAAAAGGAAGAAAAACGAATTACGCTAGGCAACAATTAAGTAAAACCAAGAGCCTATAAAGAGGGGATTTTTTTTTTGGAACGAAAGAGTTAATACGAGGCACTGACAGAGTATGACGCATAAAGAGCCCAACTTACGAGTTTCTTGTACAACAAAAAGTACCCACGTAATCAAGGACCGCGGTAGCGGTCCTTACGTAAGCCTCAGCATGAACTTCCATGTTAAACGTCAAACTTTGAACTCCAATAGTTTCCCCCAAAATTGACATAGACCAACGAAATTCGGTATTTGGGGTCGTGTCATAACTATTTCACGAAAATTGGAAATTAGCCATCAGTGAAAATTATACACTAGAAATAACGTAGTTCAGTAAGCCACCTTATGCACTTACGTTTCATCGGAGTGGTATGACCCGGATTCGAACCGGCTACCAAGTTCGCCCCCAGATCACTTGCATAGCACCTTAATTGCTATGGCCACATCCTCCACTGGCTTTTTTTTTTTTATAAAGATAACTCACTAAACCCGTTATTAAGGTCACAACAGTGACCAGGACTCCATTCGACCGAATGTTCTCGGCCAGCAATGGAGAGGGAAGACAAATCATACGCTCAAGAGGCTCAACGATTTGTGTCTATTTATAACTATTTCACCACTTTACAGATTTAATGACAACAATTGAACTGTTCGGCGTCCACGGCATGGCCATTTCTTGTTGTTGTTGTTGTTGTTGTTGTTGTTGTTGGGACTCTTTGCTCTGACCTGGAGATCGAACCACTGAACCGATTTTCAGGTTCTATAGCTTAAAACGTAGATATGGACATCACCTAGGGACTTTCCCAGGCTATTTTAATGCAACTACAATATTCTTGACACGGAGAGCCAAATGGGCTAGAACTTTTGCTCTCACCTAGAGATCGAACCAATGAACCGATTTTCAATTTGTATAGCTTAAAATGTACGTATTAACACCGACCAGGGCCTTTTAAACACGATTTTGATGTGACTACAATATTCTCGTCGGCAGAGCAAATATTATTGTAGAGCACTGGGCAGAAATCATTAATGTTGTTGTTATGACTCTTTACTCTCACTTGGAGATCGAACCACTTAACCGATTTTCAAGTTCTATAGCTTTAAACGTAGGTATGGACAAGGCCTACGGCCTTTCGCAGGCTATTTTAATGTAACTACACTATTCTTGACACGGAAAGCCAAATGGGCTAGAACTTTTGCACTCACCTTGAGCTCAAACCAATGAACCGATTTTCAATTTCTATAGCTTAAAATGTAGGTGTTAACACCGACTAGTGCCTCTTGAACACGAATTTGTTGTGACTACAGCATTCTCGTAGTCAGAGCAATTATTATTGTAGAGCACTGGGCACAAATCATTAATGTTGTTGTAGCGACTCTTTGCTGTCACCTGGAGATCGAACCACTAAACCGATATTCAAGTTCTATAGCTTAAAACGTAGGTATGGACATGGCTGAGGGCCTTTCGTATGATATTTTAATGTAACTACAATATTCTTGACACGGGAAGCCAAATGGGCTAGAACCTTTGCTCTCACATAGAGATCGAACCAATGAACCGATTTTGAATTTGTATAGCTTAACGTTAGGTATTAACACCGACCAGGGCCTTTTGAGCACGATTTAGATATGACTGCCGTATTCTCGTCGGTAGAGCAATAATTATTGTAGAGCACTTGGCAGAAGTCATTAAGTGGAGAAACAAATTTCAGCAAATCGAGCTAAAAAAATGAAATTTGGTACACAAGTTTTCTTACCATTAAAAATCAAACCAGCCATGGACCTCCATGAAATACCCCCAAATACCTTCAGCGCCTCACCGCCCGTGCCCACTCCCAGGGGCTTGGGCAACAAATTCTTCCATATCAAGTAAAAAACATGAAATGTGGCGTACAAGTCATTCTTAGCAGCATAAATCGAATCAGCCATGGAACCCCATGAAATACCCCCAGAGGGGCCCCAGCGAGCCCCTGTTTCCCCTCACTGACTTTTGCAAATTATTCTAAAAGCTTGAAAATTGGTACACAAGTCATTCTTAGCAGTACAAGTTGAACAAGCCATGGAATCCCCATGAAATACCCCCAAAGGGCCCCCAGCTCCCTCCTGTGCCCCCCTCATTGGTCATCCATGTTTCATGAGGTGCAAAGGAGGGACAAGGGATGCTGGGGATGCTGATGGTAATTCGTGGGGATCCATGGCTGGTTCAATTTTTACTACTAGGAATGATTGACGTACCAAAATTCATAGTACCAAAATTCATAGTACCAAAATTCATAGTAGTACAGGTGAGTGTGGTAGGGGGACAGGAAGGGACCTTAGGGGGCATCTCGAGAGATTCCATAGCTAGCTCGAATTATTAGCTAAGAATTGATTTGTGTACTAAATTTCATGGCTTTTAGCTTGATGTTCATAATTAGCCCAAATTCTGGCCCGTAACAGCTATGCTACACCTGAAAATCGAACCAATGAACCGATGCTCAAGTTTTGCAGCTACATAGGTATGAAGAAATCCTATGACCTTTTAAACGCTATTTTAATGTGACTACAATTATTGTTGTTCTTTTTCTTGGGGAAATTTTGCTCTAACCTATAGATCGAACCAAAGAACCGATTTTCAATTTTTATAGCTCTTAAAATTGAGTATTAAAAAGGCTGTCTTGTAACAGTTATTTTAAGGTGATTATAGTATTCTTTTCTGTGTAATTCTTGCTGAAACAACAACAAAAAAATAATGGATATTAGTATTACAAAACTCTTAAGCGTATTTAAAATACAGATGTAAGCCTTAAAAAACATATAAAGCCCTACAGGAAAAGATATTAGAAAAAGACATGTAAGCCATCAGCGTCGCACTAATACGTGTAAAAGAA
>JAHWFP010087640.1:0-15498 GCA_023313725.1 Lithobius niger | reverse complement strand
CCGCCATCTTGGAGATCAACACGCGTGTTGATCTCCAAGATGGCGGCATGTCAGGCTGCGTTTGTGAATTTGCGTGTATTTTAATCATGTATATCGAGCGTTTTGTGAGCAAGAAAGTTACATACTTTCGAAAATTAAAATTTGTTGTGCCTTGGTGAATTTGTGGAGTCCTCACTGCGTCCAGGAGCAGCCTACTTTTACCGATCCTACCTTAATTTGGAAGGCTAGGATTGGCGTAAACGTCCGAACCGCCCCCCCCCCCCCTTCCTCAAGCTACCCACCGCATTCTCTTCTCTTGTAACGTAGTACCTGTGTGTCACTTTAGTGCCATGGTCCATGTTGACAGGCGTGAAGAGCCAGATAAACACGTCGCGTATCCTCCGCAAACAAACGAGTGAGAGAGATTTGAGGGGGGGGAGGGGGGGAATGTATGTATGTTTGGGGAGGGGGTACGGAACGAAAAGGTGAGGATTTGGTTTGACACAAAGCAGGTGAGATAACGACACTGTTTCTTCCCCACCCCCTCTTCTTCCTCAACTTTGTGAAAAATAAGCAAGAATCACCTCCTTTTTGAACCAAGAAACGGAAAAACAGAATTGGACATTTTGCTGAGAACTTTTTGGAGGGACAGCCAGTATCTGACACGCGTCATTGATAAGGTTGTAGCGTATTTGACCATACGATGTAGCAGAAGTCAGCGTTAACAGCTGTGTGGGGGGAAAGAAATAACATCTACCTTAACTGGAAGGGAATTTACCGTGGACATTTATTTTTTAGCAGGACTTTCTACCATATCTGCACGCGGGAAGATCTTTCTGGCTGTGCTATCATTTTCACTAGAGAAGGATTATTCTAGCCCAACAAATATTTGGTTTTGAATAACATGCAGTGTAACAAGTTGTAAAATACAAAGGCTTCCGTTGCCCTCCTGACCTTTTGATATTTTTATTTAAAAAATCCAAGTCTACTACACCTTGTACGAAAGGTCTTTGTATGGAATCAGCGTTAAAAAAAAAAAAAACATAATGCAGCATGTGAACTCTGAAGACGCTTTGTACTAACAACAGTACACGTACTGTGCATCAGCTCCACATCTGATTATGTAAAAGCGGCACACAGTTTGTGTAGTGGCAGCACGCATTCTGGACATGTTTTGTGTTAAGTACTACCAGTACACGAAGCATGTCCAGAATAAGCACTGCCAATATGCAGACTGTGCACTGTACACAAACTCGTGTGGAGTCTAAGCTGATGCACAGTGATGTGTAGCTTACTGGCAGATAGTTCGTGTGGAGACTGACAGTACACGTACACGGTAATATACTGCAACTATAGTGACGCAACTAGCTTTTTTATAGCAGGGGTGCAACCGGCAAACGATTGAGGCCTTCCTCTACAAGTACACAATTTTGGGAACAAACGAGCTCCCAACCCAGTCTAATAGTAGTGAATGTGTCTTTCCGGGACCCCGACTCGTGAATTTTGGGCCGCCTGGCATCTGGGCCCGAGTGCCTTGCACCCTTTGCACCACCCCTAATTGCGGCGCTGAATATAGAACACATATTTCTGCAGCATTCTTAAAGCCTAAAATTACTTTAATATTGAAAAAAACCTCCAAAATTCAACTGGTAATTTCATAACTATAGTCGCTTTCAAGAACTTAGGGCGCGTTTATGCAACGACTCGCCTTTGCATCCTCGCAGCTAGAACCTACAAATCATCTGAATTCCAAAATGGCGGCTGATTTAGCTCTGCCAGCTCGCAACGAAACGACCCAGTAATATGAGTTTAGAAGCGATTGGGAAAATTGTTTTGTAAGGTGGAATTCTTTATCTTATTGTAGCGAATTATAAGAATTCACGCATTTGCTCAAACAATGTCGGATTTAGCTAATCCAGGTAGCCATGTTACCATGGCAACGGCACCATTTCCATCGGAGTTAAATTCTAGCTGCGATAATGCAAAGACGAGTCGTTGCGTAAACGCGCCCTTAGTGTTTTCTCATCTTTTGTTAGTTGCCCAAATTTATCACTTTCATAAAATTCATTTGGTATTCGTTTTCCACGATCAACTTCTCTCCGTATTTGTTTGTTGCGAGCTCTAGAAGGATGTGCCTTTTTTTTTTAATTGAAAAACTGGAAAGCGTTATTTTCCAGTTTATCCAAACGTTTATTCTTCATTTTACAGAAGTAATTTCAATTATCGTGCAATCTCTTCAGTATTTTTTTTTTTTAAGCAGCCTTACTTCCCTCTCTCTTCACTTTAACTTTTTGTTTGGCGTTAAAATCACTGTTTTTTTGTTGTTTGTTTTCAAATTTAATCTGGTAAGTAAGCACCTTTAAGTTCATTGTACAGTTCATCCACTAGAAGCAGCTGGTAGTGAAATGAGTAACTTTTCCCAATTTCTTGAAATGATTTTTATTTATGAATGAATCCATCTGTGAATACATTTTTTGCCACTTTATTTTTTGGCGTTCAGTGACTGACGTGTTAACAAAGCCACATTCTTCACCACTGCCACTGAACCAACGCGTAGGTTAACGCAAAAACCGTTAACGGTTTATGGAACACTAAAATGTAAGATTGCCTAAAAAAACACCCCGTAAAACCATTAAAAAAAAACCATGTGACACATTTCCACAGGCTATTATTCTTTTTATAATCTTATATTTGCCTATCAAAAACAATTATAATCACAGTTACATAACACTTTATTTTATTTTTACACCAAATACGTAACCATTTCTATGTGACTTTTAAGTAAATTATAGTGTCCGCAGCCTATCTTGAGTTCGCCACAGAACGAAGACAGATAATCTATTGTACGTTTTTGGTAGCAGAGTGCCTTGTTGATATCCAAGATGGTTACAAAAACAATGGCGGCCGTCAATTAAAGCTGCCCCTTCCAGGAAGACGTAGCCGCTCGTAAAATACTTGCAGGACTCAAGATACGCCGTGCACCCATTAGTTAACGAGTAATAGTGTACCTTCGATTGCAGTGCATGACGAATTCGTTCCACTTAACAGGAAAGACTGACTATAAATCAAACTATGTTTTGGTTAATATGAGGGTCCAAAATAAATGTAATAATTTAAAGAAAAGTGTTCTCTTAATTTAATCAGATCGCTATAAACTTGGCTGACTTTCGTTAAGGCTAGGTTCTTCTGCGGATACATTTTGAGTTTTCCAATTTGAAATGTTTTCTCACCGATGATCCGATAGCAACTTTTTGTTTTCGCTTTTTACTGGGAGTGGAAGGGAAAGTTAGAGGTTCGAAGATGATCAGATACTTCCCTAGTTCTAACCAGAAATTTCTCTCATTTTCTTTACTGAGAGAATCGTATATCTCCGCCATTGCTTTTTGCTCAATTCCTCTTCTAAAAAAAAAGAATGTTATAAGCATGTTATAAGCATGTTATAAGCATGTTTAAGTGACGCTCACTTCTCTGTATTTTAATTAGCATATTTTGTTGCTGAGTTGGGTAGGTGCCATTAATAGCTAGGACCAGTTCTGTTTTCAAAACTAAATAGTGATGGGATTTTGATTATGATTGTTTATGATAAGCGAATGTAAGACTACCCAACGAATATACCATGTGGAAACACGATACGTGCGATTTTCTGTTTCGCTGATTTTAAGTATTTGTTTTGTTTTTTTTCAAGCCACTTTACTTCCTGCACACTGTACTTTAATTTTTTGTTGTTGCATTAATGTCAGTTTTTGTTTTTAAATTTAATCTGGTAAGCAAGTACCATTACGTTTAACTTACAGTTCATCCGCTAGTTCAAATGAGTAATAATTATTTGAACTAAACTTTAACAATAAACGAACCGAGAATAACTAAATGCAACTTTAACCACTCCATAATGGAGTGGTTAAAATTGAATTCAGTTATTCTCGGTTATACACCGAGTTAAATAAATATACGCGTATCGCTGTAAGTTATATGTATAAAGGAAAGAGAAAAATAAGCCAACAGCGAAATCATACATTAGAAATAGTACAGTAAGTCACCTTTAGGGACCGTTTATTATTTATCAACGGGGGGGATTGCCGTCATCAACATAAAAAAAAATTCTCGATTACCCTTTGGTGTTAGTGAATCCCCCCCCCCCATGAAAAATTGTATTAAAATTTTCATTTTCATGAAATGAGTGTACGAAAGGTACTACTTTGATACGTCCCCTTTCGTCTTCATACAAAAATTTTCATAACCCCCCCCAACAATTTTGCCGCCCCCCTTTAATAAATAATGAACGGTCCCTTATGCACTTGTGTTTTGTTGGAGTGGTCGAGGGGGGGGGGGATTAGGGAGCTATAGCTCAGGGTGGCAAAATCTGAGGGACGGCAAAATAAAAAAAAAGTTTAAATGTAAGTCCCATACCTTATTGCGCGCGCAGCGTATCTTGAGTCCTGCAGATATTTTATGAGCGGCTACACCTTCCTGGAGGGAGCGGCTTTCATCGACGGCCGCCATTGTTTTGTAACCATGTAGGATATCAACAAGGTGCTCTGCTATCGAAAACATACAATCGATTATTTGTATTCGTTCTGAGGCGAACTCAAGATAGGCCGCGGACACTATTAATTATTCTAAGAAACCGAACAACCGGTTGAAGAAACCGAATAAACTGTTGTCTTGTCTTTTAATTGATCATGGACCTACCAAAAAAAAAAACCCAAAAAGAGGGGAAGGAGGGGAGAGGCGTAAAAAAATGTGTAACCGAGGGCGGCGGCAAAATGATAAATTCGTCTCTTCAGAGAAGTGGAGAACCTTCAGTGTGTGTACTTTATATGGTGAGGGTGTCATTTAGGGGCAAATGAATCATGGCCTCGTAGGAACATGGCCGATGCTGCATACTGCATGCATACTAATACTGCTTACTGGTATGGCCTTGAAATGAAGCAGAGATAGGGCCTACCGGGTTGCCATTTTCACTTGACGGTCTGCAGCTATTTCGCCAAGTGAGGGATATTCTCAAAGTGAATTATAAGAAGCCAACGAAAGATCTGTACAGAGTAGGACATTAGGAAAAAAATTTCTTAAAATAAGTGAAACAATAAAACCCATGTAATTACAAATGATGTGTGGTATGGTGGTCGACTCTGGCGCTCTGCAGCTCAATTTATTTGAATTTAAAAATAACATTGCCAGTCTTCCCCCAGTGATAACCTTAGCAGTTGAAAAGGATGTTATTCGACAATTTTCCGTTTTACAACGGGGGTCAGGTTGCCATTTAGCAGTAGGGGTGGAGGGGGAATCCAGAGCCTGACCACAAAATCGATAAGGCGCACAGGACATAAAGGAAAAAAATGCTTAAAATACGTGAATCAAGAATAACGATGTAAAGTGTGGCATTAGCAAAAAATTATAAGCAACAACAGATGCAAACCTATTTACGTTGCCTTTTGGATTTGTATGTCAGACTGCCTGAGCGGGGAATCGAACCCAAGACCTTTGAAACCAAAGGCAAAGGTCCTACCGCTGAGCCAGACCGATACGGCCTATCAGTCAGTCCGTGTCAGTCTGGCTCACCGGTAGGACCTTGTCCTTTGGTTTCAAAGGTCCTGGGTTCGATTCCCCGCTCAGGCAGTCTGACATATAAGTCCAAAAGGCAACGTAAATAGGTTTGCATCTGTATTTTGTTATTTCTTGTGAGCCTTTGGCTTTCCCGTCTTTAATTGTAAGCAACATGTGGTTCAGAGTGTTCGACTGTCCTGTCACTTTTCAGCTTGCACAGTGCATTTTATTTGAATTTTAAAAAATAATATGTAACACGGATCAGCTTCCAAATTAGTTGGGTAGGGGAGGGGGGGGGGAGAGTGAGATCCAGAGAGTGACGTGAGGAGAAACCGGTGGACGAATGTAACCCAACTGAATTAGCCTGATTCACAAAAACGTAAAAGCGTACACAGCAGGATGTAAAAAAAAAATCATTTTTAAAATAAGTGAAACAAGAACCCCCATGTGAAGTGTGGTTCGTCGTTTATATTTAGCATGCAGCTTATGTAGAGCGATTTCATGAATAAAAAACAAAAATCTTGAGTTAAACGTACTTACTTTGCCAAGGGAAGGCGGGGGGGGGGGGGGGAAGAAGGTTGGAGGAGATCCAGAGCGTGAAGTGAGGAGAATAGAACCAATGAAAGACGGCAGATAAACAATGCGCCAACTTGGCTGGTTAATAGGGTTAACTTTGGTGGCCTTTTCCTGGTTGAATGATATCACTACTTTCAAAGACTGACCCTTTTTGGAAACGTGGGGTCTTATCTTACATCAGTTTTGCTTTAAGCTGGATACGAGTTTACAGGTGGGTTCATAATTGTTGCGCCACGTAGGCGGCATGACGTAGTCCAGTGTGTTGTCAGCGGTTTTGTGGGCAATCTAGAGAATGATGCTCAACAACCCTAACAACGCCCGTGGTGCGCATTGTGACTTTTTTCAACTTTTTCTTGGTAGCATGCTCTAAAAGTCGTTTGTTGGTGTGAAAAGGCTATGGCCTACAGTTTTTAGGCTATCATTATTATTATTATTATTTTTTTGTTCAAACAAGTGAAATACAAATTTAGTTGTCGCGAAAAAAGTTCTTGTGCTTTAATGGAAAATGGATGCATCTTGCCGCCTTCCCCCCCCCCCCCCAAAAAAAAAGAAAATTTCATGAACTGTTTTTTTTTTCGTAAAAAAAAGTCACTAACAATTACTTTTTTGTGGTGGGGGAAACAAGATGTGTGTAGCCCCTAGGCAGCAAAATCTTAAATCCGCCACTGGGAGTGACGTGACCCGGTTTCGAACTGGCACTCCTGTATGTCCCCAGATCACCACTTAAGGAGATCAGTAAAATGTGTCTGTTACTGATCTTGGGATACATTGGGTTCCAGTTCGAATCCGAGTCACTTTGACGAAATGAAGTGGGTAAAGGTACTGTACTATATGTTATTTCTATTGCGAGATTTTCGCACTTTGGCTAGTATCCCTCTTTTATAATAATAATAATAATATAAGGTTTATTACAAATATCAGTAATAGGGGTACCAGAAGGGAGAGCTGGGCTCCTCTAATACTGGACCTGGAATTAAAGGTATGACTTAATACAATGGAGAAATTAAAAGTAAACAAATAAATAAATAAGTAAATAAATAAATAAATAAACAGATAAGCACTACAAGATAGCTTGTCAATCTTATATAAAATATACGCAGACTAAGATGAGACTCTAAAAACATTTCATAAAATTAGAAAGATCTACTTTCATAAGGTATATCTTAAACTGGGCGAGACTGTTCGATCCCACCACCTCCGGCGGAAGACTGTTCCAGGGTTCCACCACACGGTTTTAATAAAAATATTTAGTACAATCCCTGCGAACAGCAGCAACCCTCAATTTCAGAGGGTGTCCACGAGTGATGGTATTTCCCCGAACAGAGAAAAATACACCGGGGTCAATATTTGTCTGCCCCTTTAAAATTGAATATGTAAGTGATAAATCAGCATGAAGCCTTCTCAGCTCAAGTGAGTCAAGTTTTAGGTGATCCAAGCGCTGTCGATATGACAGGCCACGCATGCCTGACAGGGTTTTAGTGAAGGTACGTTGCACTGACTCAATTGTATTGATGTCTTTGATAAGATGAGGGGACCACACTTGGCATGCATATTCCACCAAAGGTCGCACATATGCCTTAAAGGCTTTTACTAATGTAGAAGCGTCTCCCGAGAGGCAACATTTTTTAATCATGTAACCAACCCCTTTAGCTTTGGCCGCAACAGTGTTACAATGTGCGGAAAATTTTAGATTCATTGTTAAATAGATACCGAGATCTTTCGTCTCATAAATACATTCTAGAATTAAAGCTCCCATCACATAATGAATATTTCTGTGTCGGTTTCCGAGTGGTAAAACTTTGCATTTCCCTGAGTTAATGGGAAGTTGCCACAATTTGGACCAGTCATTTAAATAGTTAACAGCACTTTGTAGTGCTTCATGGTCCATCTGGTCGGTTACGCCAGTGTACATTTTGACATCGTCCGCAAACATCGGTATCTTGACATTACCAAACTTTGGGGCAAGATCAGATATAAACAAAAGGAACAACAGCGGACCTAAAACTGACCCCTGCAGGACACCACTGGTAACAGGTAACTCGCCAGATGAAGACCTGCCAACACTGATCCACTGTGATCTGCCAGTTAGAAAATGCTCAATCCAGCCAAAAATCTCGCCCCCAGTACCGAGAATCTTAAGTTTGAGAAGAAGTTTCTGGTGCACGACCGAGTCGAAGACTTTGGCGAAATCAATACAAACAATGTCGACTGGCAATCCCATTTCAAGAGATCTCGTCCAGTCAGCCACGCAATTTAACATTTGTAGGGTAGTAGATCTCCCAGGAAGGAATCCAAACTGGTTGGAAGGAATGAGATCAAAATTTGTCAGATGCTTCAAGATATCATCCCGAATGAGTCTTTCCAAAATTCTGCAAGGTACGCACGTTAAGGATATCGGACGATAGTTTACCGGGATGGCCGAATTTCCCTGTTTAAAGATTGGGATTACTCGTGCTTTTTTCCACATTGTTGGCAATTTACCTTCCTGGACTGAAGATTTTACAATAAGCCATAGTGGCAGGGATATTACATCAGCCAGCTGTCTATAAAAGTTACTAGACAGCTGGCTGATGTAATAACTTCACCTTACTTTTTTGTTTATATATTTACCGAGCTAAGGGGGCGTTTATGCAACGACTCGCCTTTGCATTCTCGCAGCTAGAAGCTAGAAATCATTCGAAATTCCAACATGGCGGCAGTTTTGGCTATGTCGACTCGCAACGAAAACATTCAATAATGCGAGTTCAGAAGCGAATGAGAAAATTTCGTCAGGAGGAATTCTTTATCTTATTGTCACGGATTATAAGACCTAAAGCATTTACTCAAACAATGTCGGATTTAGCTAATCCAGGTAGCGTTGTTACCACGGCAACGACAACTTTGCCATCACGATTAAAAGCTAGTTGCGAGACTGCAAAGGCGAGTCGTGGCGTTAACGCGCCCTAGCAATGGTTTACGAGGCACTCAGGCATGAAGCACCAGCTATCCACGTGAAGAAGCTGATAGTGAAATGAGTATAATTATTTGATTTGATCATAGGAGTTGATTGTGTTTGGATGGATAAGCAACTCCCAGCTCAAATGCATAGCCGAAGTGCGTTGTTTTCGATGGCAAGCGTGACTCACGAATGTACCCAGAATGCAAAGCGCGTTTGCTACTTCCGCCAGACCAAGCCTCCATGAGGTATTCGCGGTTGATCCGCTCGTAGACGAATGGAATTCCACCGAATTTTCTGTGAAATACGCCCTGTACTACGTTGTTTATGATGTATCAAACGTAGGTAAGATAAGAGACTGTTATATTGCCAGGCGTAGGTGCCATTGTGTTTTGTAACAAAGTCTGACAGTCGAACGAAACCTTAACGCCGATTGTTGGGGGAGTAAATATCGTATTTTCGGAACACACGAGACGGGGTGCTTATGAATGCATGATATTTGCAAGAAAGCCGGTGTAGCATGAGTCTCGTTCTTGTGACAACAGTAAGTTTAAACAAGTTAAAATGTCGTAGCAGCAGATAAATTGAAAAAATTACTAAATCCAATTTAGTACCGTTATACCAGTTTAGTACTGCGTTATACTAGGCGTCGACTGCTTTCTCCGCCATGTTGAAAAATGGTTTAGAGAGATTAAACCTAGTGCGTTGGTGTAAATTTCCGATCACGCGGCCGCGAGTGCCGATTGGCGTGGCGGTACGGTCTTTGACGCCGCGCTCTTAAACTTCCGGTTTAGTCAAGTTGCTTATCCATCTAAACACAATCAACTCCTATGATTTGATCTTTGACGGTAAACGATTGCAGGTTACGTCGCGTTTACAACATTTACCTTGAGTGAAAGGACAATTTCTTTAGTTTTTCACGAAAGGATCACAACTGAGGTTGATTTTAAAATGTCTTTTCTAAAATTCAAAGATGTGTTGTAATTTAAGTACCGTTTGTATCGAGAGTCATACAACGAAAAATGATGAACGCACATTTGCACGTGTATCCATGACACCTATGCCGCGATCAGCATCTAAAAAATGAAACCAATGCGCTAGAAGGTAAGGCGTTTCTAGAAAGTTTCCTGATAAGCTAATATGTAATCTGGTATTAGAACTTAACAACTTTAAAACCTTGTAAACTAGTAAAAACTTTAAACCGTGTAAACTTTACAAGGATTGTTTTTCCCCCCCCCCCCCCCCCCCCCCCCGCGCCCCTCCAGAATTTGAGACGTTATACACAAATTTCTACTGCAGAAAGTATCAGTTCAAAAATTATTTTCTCCTCTAGTTTGGTCAGTGGGTTGTTTTCGTGTGACGCAACTTTGATGGGCCTAACAATCCACGATTCCCCCCTCTTCCCCCCCTCCCCGGCGATAAATAATGACAGTAAACAACAAAATTTATGGACTGCATAATTTACGGACGTAGAAACGTAATTTATTGTTCTTTAACAGTTCTGTGTTGTACACGAATTTATTGTGCGACACAGATTTGTAATTTCGTTGCTAATTTGTTCTATGAAATATTTTGGGGCGTACACGTTTCTATCTAGACACACCCTAGTGTGTCGCGCCAAGTTAGGCAACAATAATCACAACAAACATCACATCAATTCAATTGTCGAGGTTGGAAACCATTGTAACGAAACGCCATATCGTCAGTGTCTTATATCTTGGGCACATTTTACGTACTTGGGGAAAAATAATAATGCGATACAAAAGCTTAAATTTTGTTGGAATCGTGAGCAATGACCCACCTCACAAAAATTATCTCGTGTAGGAATGCCAACTAAGTTGCTTTCAATGCAAAATCTGACCCTCAATAACGTTGTAAATGTGTTCCGCTAGTCCGCTCATCCCCATGTTAATTTCCATAGGGTGATTATTCATCGATACCACGATAACGGGAAGGCTTCTGGCTATGAAATTGGACGAATGGGTGCAGTACAATACGAACTGCGTACCTTTTATGGTTTGGAACCTGGGGGCGTAACGGGAATGGCGTGGAAGGGCGCGTAAGTACGAAAATATTGTTATAACCATTGTTAGTATTGTTTTGTTGCCATCGTCTCTCATTGGATGGCCAAAGTTCGGACAATGATAACGTGTATACTGACGTGCGTACCTAGACACACACTAGTGCATCACGATAAATCTAAACAACGTTGCAAAGAAGTTGTATTCACGTCCAATTCAAGAAAAATAAACCAACTCAATCATAAAGCCAAAAACTGGTAAAGAGGCCACCAAGTCGAGAGTGGTTCGGCCCTTCAAAGGAGTGATATCAACACACCAAAACTAAATAAAACAAATTACAACAAAATTAAAACCAAACCAAAAACCTCTAATGAGGTGACTAAGTTGAGAATGGTTCGGCCTATAGGCAAAAGATAGTAGCAAATTGTTGAAAACCAATTTCATGTTGATGCGGCACTTTATTACACATCTGCACGGCAGTGGAGTTAAATCAATACAGAATTTAAAAAAAAGGAGTGATATCATATCAAAAACCAAAACTGGTAAAAGGGGTCGCCAAGTTCGGAATGGTTCGGCCTGCAAAGGAGTGATATCAACACACCAAAACATTCGCCAATTTAATCGCACCGAATAATGCTTTGGACGTTAAATGAAAACTTGAACATTGCTGCCGAAAGAAGCAGTGTTCTAGTTTTTATTTAACCTTCGAACTATTAAGGGGTGCGATTAACTTGGCGAATGTTTTGGTGTGTTGATATCACTCCTTTGAAGGGCCGAACCATTCGGAACTTGGAGGCCCCTTTTACCAGTTTTGGTTTTTGATATGATATCTAGCTATCTATCGGTATAATAAAACGACGTCCTTTGTTTTAATTACCGACTTTGTTACCGGGTCACTCGTATAGCCAGCCGGGTCATCAGGTTTAATTAAATTCCGGGTCAGGTGGTTAGACGTGATGACGAGGCCAAAAGCTTAACCCAAATGGTACGGTGATTACGCAGAAACTTGACCCAAAAGAACTGGCAACATGGTGACACGATCCACCTCTGGTATATGCAAATTGGTGGTGCATATAGAGTATAAAGATGGTGTTTTTATATGCATTTTACCTTGAGGCCTCTACTATAAAAGAAAGTTGGAAACTCGGCCTACAGTAGCAGCAAACAAACAGATTCGTAAGGTAGTGTTATGGATGCGGACAATTTTTGTTGTTGCCAACACGTATAGGCCTATACCCGCTTCCCCTTCGTTAGGCTTATACACGCATTCAACATGCTACCGTGAACCAAAACACATTCCTTTTCAACGAAACTTTAGAAAACTCGCGAAGTTGCTAATCCGTCTTTGGGAGTTGGTTCGTTTTATACCAGTGGGCGATAGGTGGGTGCTACAATGAAGAGGGGTCTTAGACGTACGATGTAAAGCATTTGGACCCATTCCTACCAATAATAGTTCCTCTATTTTCCGTCAAGAACGATGGCATCCTTCTTAGCGGCGCTGGCGACGGATGCCAGGAACGGCCGTACTGATTCTTCGGGAGCCGAGCTTCGTGTATTTCTGGTCAAAAGCTGGATTTGTTGGACGGCATTGTGCTGTCACTCGCTTTCCCGGAGAACGCTACCAGCACAGAGAGAGGATTAATTCTTCAATAGCGAAGAAGGTTTACAAAAACGTACAATGACGACAAATGTGAATGCCTCCTCACTCGGCTCTCGCTCCCGTCTCGTCGCCATCGCGAATATGACGTCACGGGTTGCTAGGAGACTGTGATACAATGGGGAAACGCGCAGGTTTGGAGAAAAGTTGGATTACGCCTGTTTCTTATAAGTCTGAGGTACTATTCGTTCCGAACCAACAAATAGATTTGGGCCATTGTTGTTTGGAATCGGCGATACATCATGATGGGTTCGCTCCCCTCCTCTCCCCCGTTCGCTTCAACCTTAAGACTGTTTTTAAAGACCAGCATGCCTGCAATATAAGTTGAAAACCCAGGCTTACTACACTTTTCTATGTCTAAATCCTCTGATTGAGATGAATTTAAACGCTATAAAATAAGTCAGATCCGTTAGGAAAAGAAGTGTTGGACTGCTTTAATAGAGCGTTCGTATGATACATTGAGCACTGAACTTCGCTAACTGTTGCAGGCGTGATAGAAAATGCATTCTCTCCATATACAGCATTAAAAAAAGCATTAAAGACACTTTTTTTTTAATGCTGTACGAATTTGCATTTATGCTGGATGGATTATGCTGTTGAGTTTGCCTATTCACCGAATTCTACCACCGTCTACCATTATTTAGTTTTATGTAGCACTTGATTTCAACAAGCGAAGGAATCCTCGCCATCTTGAAAGTAAAATCATGCGACCAAAATGTCGATTTTGTTAACGGGAATTTGGCGGGGCTAAGCGCGCAACATGCTCATCCCGTTTTTAATATTAAAAAAACTGAAACACTTTTAATTGGCTTTTGTTGTAAGTATCCCTGCGGAAATTTGTCTGTTCTCTCTTTGTTGTCGTCCCCATTACGTTTGTATTTCGTTTTTTAGGTGATCAAGACTGGCAAAATACTGGCCAAAATTACATTTTTTTTTGACTTGTCCTTGTGGGCATTGACATATCTGGAGGCTTCCTTCTGTGATAATGGTTCGGCTAGTCGGCAAATGATTTGGTGGAATCTGATGTATTTCGAGTAAACTTTACCGTCGAATTTTTTTTTAGAATTTGTCCTGGTAAGATGGAATCAGTCCTTCATAATGAGGTAAAAATCAGCCCAGACGCGCTAGTCTAATTATTTATTTATATTTCGATGCGTTTTGAAGTTACAGCATTTTCCTCTCATCATAACAGACATGTGACGTTTTCTACGTCGTCATTAGCGTCCAGCAAAGATATAGATCAGTAACTTGTCTGATTCTAGGAATGTCTTCCAACATGTATATACATCGAAATTTAATTTCACACGGTGTGTGGCGCGTTGGGCTATTTATACTTCATTATTTTATAATACATGACCGCTAGTGAATTTTAAATAAGATAAAATTGATTTCTGGAAATTATTGGTTCGTTCCAACAGTCGAGAGACTTGCATAGGCCTAACTGTCCGTAACTTCTTGCAGACCCGTTTAATAAATAGCCAACCACTGAAGATTTCGGTCGTAAGTTTTGTCATTGTAATGAGGAGGTCGAAATATTGAGGGTCAGGGAAAAAATGGACCATCGAAAAGTGAAACATAGTGAAACCTTTGCTTGGTTTTGTCTCGGTTTTGACTAGAAATTTATCTGATAAAAAACTTCATTGCACATCAACAACATGCTCTGTGAAAGGCAGAAAATCATTAAGATGTGGGCCGTCGAAAGATGACAAAGACTGTTAAATCTTTTATACAGTTTTGTTTAGTAACAAACGAAAGGTATACTCTGCTCCAATTGCATTTCTTTTGAGGTCATGGGAGATCTTCAGTTAGCAAAAAAATGTATTACGAAGTAATTTTCTCAACTGTTAACTGATTTTTACGTGCGTTCAACCAGTTGATACCAACCAATTTCGAGCTGCATAAGTCGACAGTCGTGTTGCCGTTATTAAGTGTGATACAAAAATATGTCGTCGTTTTAGGTGTTTTTATTTTGCATCCCCTTTTCTTTCGAATTGGTTTGTCCGAAGAGTAAAGGTTTGGTCCAACTTTGACATCATAAAACAGTTTTCAGAGCATTTTTTTCTCATATTTGAGGCTAAAAAAAATCCAGTTGCAGCGATGACAGTAGGCCTATTCGAAGCGTATTTCAATTATCTTTCATTTATAGCACTGCTCTCATCTTTGCAGGCATCTTATTTCCGGAGGGGTAGAGGTACAAACACACACGCAAGCACTTCATACGTTTTTAATGATGTCACTAAAACCAAGAATTAACAAATTCATTCCTATTAGTTCCGTCCGAGTTTTAAGAGGGCGCTACGCATTCCATCTGGTAATTTTTGCTCATTTTTCAGCCCAAATCTAAAGTAAACTAAATTACAACTAAGCTATATTAAATAATCATTAAATAAAAGCTAGTTTCGTTTAGTTTACTTTTAGACTGAAAACTGATTAGTAATTGGGAAGTTTTAAAAGTCGGCGGCTTGCGAGTCGCTTGGGCAGCGGGGAACGCTTTCCCATTGAAATAACAAACGGGCAAGCAGCGTTTACGCTTGCAAGCGAGTCGCAAGCCGCTGACTTTTAAAACTTCACTAATTCCCACATAAAACTCATGGCGCCCTCTATAAACTTAGACGGAACTAATAGGAATGAATCTAAGACGTTTCAGAATGGGTTTCAGTCACAAATTCTCCTCGTCAACCGTATAAAATTCTTGAAAAAACGAATCAAATAAACCGGTCATACATTCAGCTCTAAAAATTACAAATGTGGAGTATTACCAAGCTAAGTAGATATTGCATCACACC
>JAHWFP010087639.1:2955-31683 GCA_023313725.1 Lithobius niger | reverse complement strand
CAAACTTTTTGCTCCCCTCTGTACATGCTCATGGACCTCACTTCCTAGAGATAGCTTGGGGGGGGGGGAAGGAGAGCACTGAGGCACACACTCTGGCTTTCAAACTGCAGAAGACATAGTGGGTGTAATCCAACCAAACTGAAGGAAGCATTTTGCTGCCACCTACGTCCCTTTACGTTGTCTTTAGTCTGAGTAACACAGAGAAACAGACGAAAATCGTAATGTTTTACCGGGCGCCATTTTGGATGGGCTCATATATCGACGCTCTGATTGCGGCATGTTACTAGCCTAATGAAGACCTTTCAAATAAAGTATTCCTTTACCCCCATTCCATTGGAAATATCTGAGTTGGTGCCCCTACACCCCATCCCCATGGGGGTTAGGCGAAATTACGGTTGTACACAAAGGTAGATCCTTTAACCAAACCCACATTGCCAGGGTTTCACTGTTTTCATTCAACCCCTTCAAAAGTTGTGAGGGGGGACTGGAACTTTTGGGACACCCTGTATAATTTAGGGTGGTTCTAAAGGAAAACTTTCAAGAATCATTTTTTTAGGTGCCCACCTGGGCCCAAAGTTTAACATTATAAGTCGCTGAGAAAAATCGCTAATTCTAAAAAAAAATTTTTGACTAGTTTAAAATACAGCTTTATACATTATCTAATTTGGTACTCTCAGAGATCATTAAAAGAAGCCAGAAACAAATTTAAAAAAAAATATTTTCTCCTAAACTTCGTTTTAATTCAAGGCGTAAAATCGACAAAAATGCCTTTTTTCCCTATTTTGATGGCCGATAATTCGCATTGTTTTCTAGAAGAAAAAAAAATGTTTTTTATTTTGGCTTCAATTTTGTGATCTCAATTATCAAAATGATATAATGTAAAAAGCAATATTTTAAACTGGTCAAAAATCACTTTTGCAGAGAATTGGCAATTTTTCTCATTGACTTATAATGTTAAACCTTTAGGCCCAGGCCTATACATTTACTTAACCTTGAAGATGAGCAATTTAGAAGCTATAAGCCAACATTTGTCAGTGCCTACTCGTCCTATTTAATTTTCCACGGACTTTTATTCTCCACGGACCATTTTTCCTCAGACCTTTTTTCCACGGACCTTTTTTTCAGCCGGACCTTTTTTTCCGTGAACCTTTCTGTGCGAACCTTTTTTCCTAGGACTTTTTTTCCCCGAACGTTTTTTTCGCCCACCATTTGGAGGCAATCCATGCCAACTTTCAAAAAAAAAATTTTGACTTGGTGCTTATTTGTCCAGTTCCTAAATTGGGGTACATATGTGTCCAGAGCCTACTTGTCCAGACGAGGTTTACCCAGAGCTGAGCCGATACCCCCAGTTTAAGGTAAATAGGGCGTAAAAATCAAGATTTTATTTAACATCACTACGTTATTTTCCTTAAAAGTGATATGCTTCTTTACACCCCACAACATTTCCCTTTCCTTCCTTATTTAGCCACACTTTGACTTCCGTAATGTATTTCCCTTCCAAGGGATTAAGAAAGGAGGAAGGGTGATGGGAGTGTGTGTTTAAACCAGGCTGCCTACTTTCCCAGCGTTGTAATGGGGTCAGCTTATCTGATCTGCAAATAAAATTTTGGTATCGAATCTCTTGAAGGTGGATGAGTAATTTAAGCTCGATTGCTGCTGTAGATTTAACATATCAAAAACCAAAACTGGTAATAGGGGCTGCCAAGTTCCGAATGGTTCGGCCTTTCAAAGGAGTGATATCAACACACCAAACATTCGCCAATTAATCGCACTGACTAATAGTTCGAATGTTAAATGAAAACTAGAACTGTGCTACTTTCGGTAGCAATGTTCATGTTTTCATTTAACGTCCAAAATATTAATCGGTGTTTTTAAGTTAGCGAATGTTTTGGTGTGTTGATATCACTCCTTTGAAGGGCCGAACCATTCGAAACTTTGTAGCCCCTTTTACTAGTTTTGGTTTTTGATATGATATCACTCCTTTTTTTTAAATTGTGTATTGACTCAACTCCACTACCGTGCAGATATGTAATAAAGTACCACGTCAACAAGAAATTGGTTTTCACCAATTTGCTACTACATTTTGTCTATAGGCCGAACCATTCTCAACTTAGTCACCTCTTTATAGGTTTTTGGTTTGGTTTTAATTTTGTTGTAATTTGTTTTATTTAGTTAGATTTGGTGTGTTGATGATATCACTCCTTTGAAAGGCCGAACCACTCTCAACTTGGTGGCCTGTTTACCAGTTTTTGGCTTTACTCAATCGAACGTTGTAAACAGTGGTCGTCAATTTCTGGCACCGTTGCGAAGTTTAAAAAAGCGACGGACGGACGGACAAAGTCGTTGCAATAGTCTTCCCAGCCGGTACGGCTGTACAGAAGACTATAAAGGAGCTTTGGAGGACTCTGGGTCGCCTAACTAACATGGGCGACACTTTACCTTTACTTAAGGCCTAATTAGGAATGTCAAGAAATCTAGGCTTACTTGGGGTTGGACAGCATCGCAACAGTTTTCGGGTTAGGGGTTGTGTTGGGTTTGCTGTGATTTACAAACAACTGGGTTGGTCTGGTTTGAATTTACAATTGACGGGAGGATCGTGGCGGCATGAATTATACCTCGATTCAACCCTAATTGTTGTGAGCACCGGGCAGAATAGCAAGTGTTGAACACGAGTACAGTAACTGAACTAGTGTTGATTGTAGGCGTACGGCTTCGGACTAGGGCCCTTAATAAAAATACAATCAATCAGAAAGCGAGCTGGATCTGATGACGGACACTAACTACAGGCAATTTGTTTGTTACATATTGTTACAATAATTGGTCTGGTCACACAACAAAAAAAGGTTTTGTAGCGAGCGTTAACCGCTTCCTGTCGCACAACATCATCGCAGCAAAATTCTTGATGGCTAATTACTTTTGAAGTGAAAATGGGTATAGTTAAAATATGGTGTCATATCGACGTGGTTGATTTTGCAAATGATTTCATCAGTGGTACTTCGCTAGGGTGGCATACGTTCAATGTTTGCATTCCAAAATTAATCTCACAACAAAGTTTATTTCCTAAATTAACCTAAATTCAGAATTACAAAGTAGTTAAAGCTAAACTTTTGGCTCGTTTTTGCCAGTGATAGACTACTACTCGCTTGGCTCGCTCTGTTGGCATCGTGTCGCTTGGCTAGAGGAGGTTACTTATTCACTGACCAACTGACTTATATTTCATGCCCAAAAATCCTGCGCCTCTTTAAATAAGATTTAGATGACTCCGTATTTTGTCACAATTCGTCTATTAGCGTTACCCAAGACTTGTACGTACTGCCAGTGTTCTGAATGTAACTGTTGGGTATATTTGTTGTTGAAACTCGCGTACAGATGACTGATGTTGCATACCAAAATAACGATCAAGCAAATGATCAGCGTGTGCACCTTTGCTAATGATGCTTCAGTTCGTAAACAAACGATATGGCCTGGAGCAGATGAAGCATGTTCATTTTTTCGTGATATAGCCTACAATATATGACTGTTCTGTATTAATGTCCTTCCAGACTTGTTACGTTAGCATTCTGTGTCCACCTGCTGGATCTATTGTGCAACTTAGACCACAGCACTGTGACTGAGGTTGGAGCTAATGACCTTGCTGTTGACGCGCCATTAAGCATCAATCTCCCCTCCGCCCTACCGCGCTGGAGTCAATGGCCTTTTATCTGACTTAGTCACCCATTTTCACTACTGAGTTAACTTTAGTAAGCGCACTGCATATGCTACAAAGTATATAAGCGACAGCAGAGCACAACACCACGACCACACTTAATATGGGTTTTCTTTCTCATTTATTTAAAAAAAAATATTTTTTTTTCAAGTCCTGCTGTGTACGCTTTTGCGTTTTTGTGCCTTATTAGGTAAATTCAGTTAAATTCCATTCTGCCACCGATTTCTGCTCATGTCACTTTCTGGATCTCAGCCATCCCCCCACCAACACTAATTTTGCAAACTGATCCCTGTTACATATTTTCTTTTAATTCAAATAAATTAAGCCGCGTAAGCTGAACAAGCGAAGCGAGAGCCAAACACCATGAACCACACGTCTCTTTCATATGGGTATTCTTGTTGCACTTATTTTAATTTGTTTCTTTAAGTTCGATACGCCTTAACAATCTTGTGTATTACGCTAATTCAGTTAGATTCAATTCTTCTACTAGATACTCCTCACGTCTCTCTCGGGACCCCCCCCCCCCCAGACAAGATTTTTTTAAAGTTCAAATAAATTGAGCCGCATAAGCTGCAAAATGTAAGCAACGCCAGAGCCGGCCTCCATGACCACATCACTTGTAATTTGTGTTAGTAGTACATTTTACAATGGGTTCTTCTTGTTTCACTTATTTCAAGAAATGTTCTAGTCCCGTCCTGCTTTATATAGATGCTTCCATTGGCTTCGTATCACTTCATTTTCTATATATTCCACGATTGGCGAAATAGTTACAGAACGTCAAGTAAAAATAGGCTTCAGAAAAAAACATTGTTCGTTTGGGATCGAACCCATTTTTTTTTAACAGACGAAGATTCTTTTTTCATTGAAGAATGAACGACAATTCTATCTATTTATAGCGTTTATTTTAATTCCTGTGCAATCATAAAGTAAAACGATTCTTCAATTATATATTCATCAACACGCAGATGTCTAAACTTACGGCAGGCGATTTTGGTACATACTTCAAGCTGTTCGGATTTAATTCTCCATTCATACCGTTTTCAAATTCCTTTCTCGGAATGTGCTTTGCTTTAACGAGGCCGATAGAGGAGCGCCTATGACGTTTAGCTGTTATGTCGTTTGGCTGCTACGTCGTTTGGCTGCTATGTCGTTTGGTTGCTATGTCATATGGCTGTTACGTCGTTAGCTGTTATGACGTTTGGCTGCTACGTCGTTTGGCTGCTATGTCGTTTAGCTGTTATGTCGTTAGCTGTTATGACGTTTGGCTGCTATGTCCTTTGGCTGCTATGTCGTTAGCTGTTATGACACTTAGCTGTTACGACAGTTGGCTGTTTTGACGTTAGCTGTTATGACGCCTTCGTCTTTGGCTCCTATGTCGTTGGCTCTTGTGTCATTTAGCTGTTGTGTCGTTGGCTCCTCTGTCGTTTAGCTGATATGACAGGGGGTTACAATGTGTTGGCTGTTATGTCGTTTAGCTGTTTTGACTTTGGCGCTCATGACGTTTGGCTCTTAGGACGTTAGCTCTTGTGACGTTTGGCCCTTGTGTCATTTAGCCTTTGTGACTTTAGCTGATATGTCGTAAGGAAAATTTAGCTCTTGTGTCGGATTTTGGCTCTTATGTCACTTAGCCCTTATGACATTTAGCCCTTCTGACGCGTTCCCCCCTCTACTACCTCCCTCCTCTCCCCGGAGAGTCTCAAGGTGGTATAGCAGTTTTTTGTTTATACAAAAGTAAGCCATTCAAAATGATGGCCGTGAATGTTATAAACCAAGTTTAAAAGCAGTGTATAATTTGGTATGGTGGTGTGGGCTCTAACCCACTCCCCCACGTAGGGCTAAAAAATAAGTTCTCCATTTAGGAGCTGTACAGTTACCGTAACCGTAAGTTTTTTCCTCTTTTTTTTTGACGAGTTTGTCATTTTTGTCTTACTCTATTTGGCTCTATTTGCTCTTTGGCTCTATTTGCTATTTGGCTCTATTTGGCTCTATTTGCTCTATTTGGCCCAGTCACTTAATCTAAAGGAAGTTCTTCCATTCCCCGAAATTATTTTTTAGCTTGTCTTCATTTTCCTTAATGCTATGATTGCTCAGGGCAAACAAGTAAAAAAAAAACCCTTCTTCAAAACGTAACATTTGGAAGTAACAATTTGTTTGATGTTATAGAGACAATATTAAAGACAATTTTTAAAAATGACAACCAGACTGTCAAACAGGAAAAAACAGCTTCCCATCTCTAATAATGTTATCATCTGTAAGCGGGAAATGCGAACTGTCGAGTTGTATGGATTTAAAGAGCAGTTTCCACTAATAAGGCAAGAATATTTATTCAAACGTGCACCAATACCTCACCCATAACCGCCAATATACGAACGTACGCCTTCAACGTATAACAGCGAAAAACTAAACCCCAGCTTTGTGAGAGGCCCCCGGCGACCCCGAGCAGAGCAGGCAGTCACAGCCCAGTGGTCAGCGTCGTTGGCTCCAAACCAAGAGAATGCCGCTTCGAATACGAGGACCGACCCAAGTACCACATGGACTCTAAAAAAAGGGTCTGAAAGTTCTATCAGGTAGTTATGGGTTAAGGTGGTTCTTTGGAAAGATGGCTCGTTCAGGAATTGTGTGTTTTCCATCGAAATTAGGAATAATTAATCACTATGAAGAGAGCAACAACTCCTTGTACCACTGGCCGTCGCCTGCCTTTCGGCCAACTGAAATTCAAAATAATCTAACAGCTTTTTTTCGAAAGGCTTACAATGTCTTGATATTGTTAGCTTACTATCATAACTGAATACACTAGCAGCATTTCTGTACTGTTAAAAAAATATTAAAGAAAAATGTGTGACAAAGTCACTGGCACTTAGATGTGCCATGCTACAAAAAAGTGGATGCAAATGAAGTGCTGCTCACTGGTTAATGCCACAAACTGGACACTAACATTTTAGGGAAAAAGCTAGTAGGTAGATTATAATGAGCCCACACCACTATCATTCCTTGTGTCCAACAAACCTGTAATATTGTTTCAGCTAGGAAATACGTGTGTAAAATAAGAAACCAATGACCAACATTGTGTTAGGGGGTGGAATTAAGGGAGAGTTACAAAAGGGTCCTCCCTATCCTATGAAAAGTAAAAATTTTTTAATTACTTTATCCTCCCTTGAGCTGCTTTTGGCAGTGAATGCTCACACAAAAATAAAGCCATTCACAATGATGGTCATAAAGCAAGTTAAAATACAAGTTATTATTTGGTATGGGGTAAATGTACCTTATTCCCGCCAATCCTCCCTCCCAAGGCAGTTTGGCAGTTTATATTCACGCAAATGTGAAGCCTCTTAAAATGACGGTGTTTGTTATACAACCAGTTAAAAACTAATGTATCACTAGGTAGAGGTGCACTACCCTCTACTACGCCCCTCCACCCCAGAGCCCCCCCAAGGTGGTATGGCAGTTTTTTGTTTATACAAAAGTAAGCTATTCAAAATGATGGCCATGTATGTTATAAACCAAGTTGAAAAGCAGCGTATAATTTGGTATGGTTGTGTGGGCCCTAACCCCCACAAAATGCTAAAAAATAAGTTCTCCATTTAAGAGCTGGACAATTACCGTAACCGGAAGTTTTTTCCTATTTCTTTTTGACGAATTTGTCATTTTTGTCTTACGGCTCTCTTTGGCACATTCATATAAATAAAAAGGAAGTTCTTCCATTCCCCGAAATTATTTTTTAGCTTGTTTTCATTATCCCTAATGCTATGATTGCTCTAGGGAAACAAGTACAAAAAAAACCTTCTTCAAAACGTAATATTTGGAAGTAACAATTTGATGTTTTTGTGACAATCTTAGAGATGATCTTAAAAATGACAAAAAAAATCAAATTCGTTAAGAAAACATGAGTTGGTGGCCATTTCAAGACTGAACAAGTTTTAAAAAAATTAATAGTAGCTTAAAGAATTAAAAAAAGCAAGCAAGGGGAATCCAACCAAGGACCACGCAGTCCGCAGTCGACAACTTTACCACTGAATCACACGGTCATACAGAAACTATAGCTAATTATGCAGTATCCTACATAAAGACTAAAGTAAGGAAATACGTGTGTAAATAATAAACCAATGACCAACATTATGTTAGGGGGTGGAAGTATGGAAGGGTTACAAAAGGGTCCTCCCTATCTTTTGAAAAGTAATAACTTTTTTATTACTTTATCCTCCCTTGAGCTGCTTTTGGCAGTGAACGCTCGAACAACAATAAAGTAAAGCCATTCATAATGATGACCGTGTTTGTCATAAAGCAAGTTAAAATACAGGTTATTATTTGGTATGGGTTAAAGGTACCTTATCCCCGCCAACCCCCCCCCCTCCTTTCCTAGATCCTAAGGCAGTTTGGCAGTTTATATTCACGCAAATGTGAAGCCACTTAAAATGACGGCTGTTTGTTATACAACCAGTTAAAACTAACGTATCACTAGGTAGATGTGCACTACCTTCTACTATGCCCCTCCTCCCCTCCCTAGAGAGTCCCAAGGCGGTATGGCAGTTTTATGTTTATACAAAAGTAAGCCATTCAAAATGATGGCCGTGTATGTTATAAACCAAGTTTAAAAGCAGTGTATAATTTGGTATGGTGGCGTGGACCCTAACCTCCTCCCCCCACTAAGGGCTAAAAAATAAGTTCTCCATTTAAGAGCTGTACAATTACCGTAACCGGAAGTTTTTTTCTCTTTTTTTTTTGGCGAATTTGTCATTTTTGTCTTATGGCTCTATTTGGCCCAGTCACATAAATAAAAAGGAAGTTCTTCCATTCCCCGAAATCACTTTTTAGCTTGTCTTTATTTTCCCTAATGCTATGTTTGCTCTAGGCAAACAAGTAAAAAAAAAAACCTTCTTCAAAACGTTATATTTGGAAGTAACAATTTGTTTGATGTTTTTGTGACAATCTTAAAGATAATCTTAAAAATGACAAAAAATAATTAAATTTATTAAGAAAACAAGAGTGGCCATCTCAAGATTGAAAAAGTTAAAAAAATTAATGGTAGTTTAAAGATTAAAAAAAAAGCAAGCAACGGTAATCGAACCGAGGACCATGCAGTCCGCAGTCGACAACTTTACCACCCCATATCCCGGATTGCCGAGCTCGCAACCCGACACCAGACCCATGGACATAGTGGACGAACAAGGGACGGGCTAGGGAAACCAGCAAGCCCGGCATCAAGAAGGAGGGATGCACCCAGACTCGGAGCACCGAGGAGTTCATGCCCTTCCCCCGGGGGGGGGGGAGAGGCATAATCCTTGATGATACAAGCAAGGGGGTCACCGTTGCCCCTTCCAACGGCCCTAAGATACACTCCGACAAGGATTTCCCTGGCTCTGAGGTCAATCGGGACCTCGCCCACCTCCATGAAGAGAGCCGAATTGGGGGTGGAAGGTAAACAACCCGTCACACACCGCAAGCAGTCGTTTAAGGCGACCTGAATGGACCTTATCACCTGGGCAAAACTAACAAGAACAGGAGCGTGGAAGTCCACGCAGGCCCGAACATACAGCCTATAAAATGTAGCAACCACAGCACGCTGCGCAGTGGTCTTATTGTTCCCAATCGCGCGGAGCAAACTGGTACGTTTGGCAACGTTTTCCTTGACCTCAGTGGCGTCATGAGACCAATCCAGGCCAGTGTTGAGCCAATAACCAAGGTACCTAACCTTGGACTTAGACGTGACAACCAAGCCATCCACAGTGATTGACCCCTCAATAGCCTGTGCATAGCTGAATATCATCAACTCAGTCTTGGCGGCCGACAGAACGAGCCTCCTGACAGCGAGAAACCGGGAGACATAATCAACAGCCCTCTCCAAAGTCGTCAGAAGGACAGGTAGGTCCCTACCAATCAGCCACACAGCCACATCATCCGTGTAAGCAACCACGTTGACCGAGGAACTAAGTTCAACAAGCAAAGATTGATTGCCACAGCAAAGATGGCGGGGCTGCGGCAGCTGCCCTGCGGGAGCCCTCTATCCATGGATAGGACGCCAGACCAGCAACCGTCTACCCTGGTCACAAAGGTCTGAGTCCCAAGGAGGGCCAGAATAGCCTTTTTCCAGCTTCGTGCTGACCCCTAGGTCATCAAAGGCCTGCCCAACTCACAACACATCTACCATGTCGTATATAGCCTTGATGTCCAGGAAGACAGCCACGGCGTAGCAGTCATTGAGCTTCACGGATGTCCGATCTAAGATACAAGACAGCATCCTGAGCACCCCGATGCTTCTGAAAGCTGAACTGCACTCCAAAGAGTTTTCCAGATGCCGCCGCCTGTCATACCAGCCTGTTTATGAGAATTCTCTCGTACACCTTCCGTGGGCAGGAAAGGAGGGCAATAGGCCTGTAGCTCCTAATGCTAGTGCGGACCTTGCCCCTTCCCAAAACAGGGACCAGGACAGAAAAAAGCCATGTCTGTGGGATCGGCGCACCATCAAATCTACTCTGAAAAAAACCGAGGCGCTCAGTCCGACCACTGTCATCAAGACTCCGGAGACCAGCATGTGAGACATGGTCAATCCCGGAGGCAACTCCGGCCTTACAGGAGTCGAGTGCTTCCGATAGCTCGAGCAGAGTGAGTGGAAAATCCAAATGGCCGGAAACATCATCGACCACAGAGGGAGGTGAATATGGCCCCCTTGGAAACCCCAAAACCACTCCAAAGTTGTTATTGAATGCCGCTGCCATCTCTGAGCCACGGAGAACCTCACCAGAATTGCCGAACACTCACAACACCGCATGGCGAGCATCCTGTGGCCGGATTAAAGACCATACTTGTGAAAGAGGCATGCCCTGGGAGACTCGGGTCACAGAGACTGTAACCATACTGAGTTTTCTCCCTTCGGAGGATGAACCTGGTCTCCTGAGCAATCCCAACATATTCAAACCACCTAAGATCGTTCCTAACATGTTGGATCCACTGCCAGGCCCACCGCCTATCCCTGACTGTACACCGGCAGGCCGGCACCCACCACGCAGGTAGTTTCCTGATAGCCCCTTGTCGAATGGTGCCTGATCCCCAGGGGCCCGCCCTCTTCTCAAGCCACTTCTGGATCCAGGGGGCAAATTCGCCAGATGTTATGAGCGGTCCACGGGAATTCCGGGATTCGGTACAAAGGTAAAAGAACTGGATCAGGACAGGGCTACAGGAAAGTGGTCACTCCCCCAAGATCTGCGTAGACCTCAAAAGAGAATGCCGAAGCAAAACCAGTAGAGCATAGGAACAAGTCCAGGACAGATTGTTGGAAAGCCCCACCACAGCGCCTCAAGAAAGTAGGGACCCCTGACTGAATCACCTCCATACCAAGGCGACACAAGGAATTGGCAATCATACACCCCCTGGTGTTACAGCAGGCACTACGCCAGAGCCAGTGTTATGCGTTGAAGTCGCTCCCAAGAACAAGAGATTTTGGGAGTGAGTCAACCCACCCCACCCACTCGTTCCTTGAAAAACGTTCGTGTGACCGGATACACCATCTCGGCCACCGCCGCTGGAGCAACCACATCAGTACCAGGATCAGGGCTGGACAAACACGCCCGACAAGAAAAACTGACGGTTTCGAATCCCCGTTCAGCAGGGCTGGAAGCTGAGCGAACATATGGAGAAACACACATTTGATTACGATCAATATCCGCAGGACAGACATTGTCAGCTGCACACTGAACGGCATACACAAGACTTGAAGACAATGGGGTAATAGGTGCTGGATTACCATCAGGAGTCACCACAGAAAATATGTTTTGGCAATCAACTACCAATTGCTTGGAGTGCGGCGGAGAACTCGCCAAGGATGATTGACCCCCGATGCTTTCCTACGCTTCGGTGGTTTACGCTGATGCACTACCTCCCACTCAGCCTGGTCGCTGCCAGGGTCCGGACCAGAGTCCTTGCAGACTGCTTCCGATACGACAAGATCCAGCACTGGAGGCACTGGAGCCGCATCAGCTGGGTCTGCTGGGGCCAGATGCACACACAGGGCTCTCTTCGGGATGAATGACTGACACCGGCGGCAGAAAACGTACGGACAAAATTTTAGAAGATGGCCATGCTGCCGGCATTTCAGGCAACGCGGCAACGTATCCTGTACAGCCAGGAGGGCCGGCACACCTTTAACGCCAATGATGTCCGGAATGTCCTCAACCAGAGTAGAGTCTCTCAAACGGACTACAACCGAACGGACACCCGTATGACAATGACTCAAACCTTCCAGTTCATGATATTCGTGTCGCACACCTTACACCTCATCGTAATTAGTTAATACCGGCCTGAACTCCACATCGGGCAACTCCAGGGGCAACCAGTGCACCCTCATCCAAAGGGTCCGCACAAACAAACCGTGAACAGTTGCTGGGTGGCCATTAAGTTGAAGGCTTCTTACCCTGTTGACCAGTAACTTGTGTAAGCGCGTAGCCAGGCCATACCGGAGACTTTCCTCAAACTACAATTGGGGCCAGCGCATCCCTCAAGTCCTTCATGAAGTACGGACGACCAGCACTTTCTCCTATAATAATTAGAGTTAGTTTCATACTGATGTTAGCCAGACCACCCCTGTACATTTTCGTAAGCCAGTTCAAGTCACGCTGTGCACCGTCTACATCCAATACAGGGAACTCCTCTGAGTCAGAGTGCTGAACGATTACATTAGCCGTTTCTCCTATTGTAATACCACCCCTTGACTGGATAACGAAAACACTTTGTTCTGCTACATATTTGGGGCATAAACACCGTCACAAACAGTGCCACTCTGTCCATTGTTGACAATCCTGCGATAATTATTGTTGTCATTGTTGACATTAATGCCTACTTGAGCCGTTGGGCCTACCTCCTCTTCCTCCCTATTCACCACTCCATACAAATTTAGGTCCACTTCATCCAGTCCAATTGCTTCCGCCAATCTCCACACTTCCTCATATTTTACCCGGTCCCACTAAACCTTTTGAGATCTCCTCTGCATCAGCACACCCTTTTGTTTGTGCGCCAGCAGAAACTGCCGTACCCACGGAGGAAAGAAAAGAGATGGAGCTGGCATGACGTCACAGCTACGCGCTACCTGGTGAAGCCAGTTGGCGGAGGCATGGTACCCAAAACACGCATATCGAAAAACCATGGCGGAGGGAACGTCGCGGGCCGCCATCTTTGTTAGTTCAACACTGCTTGTCTGCAAGCGTTCGCAACGCACATTTCTTCCATATCTTTTCAATTTTTTCGATGAAAGTAGAAAAAAAAATGGCTCAGTAATCTTAACTTCAAATATAGCAATCCCAGACGCAAAAAAATTCAATTACAGATTTTTGGGTTTTGTTAATGTAGCGTTTAAGGTTGCCTTAGAATACTTTTTCAACGGTTAAACTCGTTGTGAATTAAAGAGTTTTAATAAACGTAGCCTAATCTTAACCAAAGTACTAGACATTCAAAACAATACTGCATTCTCCACTGGGTAGGGAGGGGGGAAGAGACTGGCAAAAAATAAACAAAATCGGTATCATTTCAATGCAAAAAAAAACTTTTAATGCAAAAATACTTCTGATATACTATATTAAAAAAAAATTGAAATTAAACTCGCTTAAGCTTTTTTAAGTCCCTCTTGTCTTTCTTGGAAACACTTATATTTCGAAAAAAATTTGAAATATCGTGACCAGGACCGCAGCTAGGAATTTTGTCGGGGGGGGGGGATGGAACGGGTAAGGAGAGAGAGACGGACAAAAAAAATCGGTACCATTTCAATGCAAAAAAGAATTGTGACGCAAAAAAATACTGAAATATAATGGACAAATTGAAATTGGACCTGGGTAAGAACGGAAAAAAACAAAATTGAAACTGCTGGTAAGCTTTTGAAATTGCAATATACCTTTAAATGGCATAGGTTTTTTTTTCGCAGACTACTGACACGAAATAAAATAATAAAACATGATTTCAAAACACTTTCTCCTACCCAAGGCAATTGGGAAGATTTTCTACCTGTGCCTTAGGAAAGGTAGGCCTACGTGTAGTAATGATCATTCTCACTGACATTACAGCATAAAGGTCAAAACGTCGATATTTTCCCCACCTACGTAATTTCTTGTAAATTATTGTTAAAGTGGGAATGAGTTTTTAATCAGGGAAACATTTAGATTTTATATTCCGCAATTACATTTTTTGTACATTTTGTGTCGCACAGTAACACGAGGTTTCTTGCATTCCGCCTTGTTGGTGCAGCCGAATGCCACGTTGAGCGTTGAATTTGTTGCTGTTTCGTCCATCCACACGGGGCGGTATGGAGACGCTGGAAAGCGCGCGCTATTAACGCGCGTTGTTGTGGCGGGGGATTATTGTGCCGTCCGTAGAACTACACAGGGCGTCATGAAAAAACGTCGGAACGAAGCGCGCGTTAATAAAAGCGCGGGCATCACGCGTCAATAGCGCCCCGTGTAGACGCACCTTAAGCAACTGAAAGCATATTTTGGCTTGTTGAGGATCCCAATGCGACAGAAATGTTTCAAATTGTGGAAAATGTAAGGGGAAGGGTCAGAGATTAAGAAAGACTAAAATTTAAAGGATGAGTGTCCACCAATCATAGAGAAAAAGATGCGTCAATAATGTTGTTTTTATGTTACTGTCTAGCTAGCTAATGAGATTTATCCCGTGTTAAATCCCATAGACTTTTGGCTGATGGCTAGCGCAAAATTGAGAAGACCTACGTAGTTGAATTTTGACACACGGATGCATGGTGATCCGAGCATGGCCCTTTTGTTGGTTTTGGGGTTGTAGGGTTCAGGACAAATGCGTGGGAGGGTTTTGAAATTAGCCATCAGCGAATTTAAATTTCGTTTCTTTTCCAAGTTGCCACCAAAGATTTCAAACAACAATGTCTTGAACAATCAACACTGGTCTTTAGATTTATTGTAAAAGCCTGGACGAACTAAAAACTGATCTGTAACGAAGGACAAAATAAGGGTGCATTAACGTTGCCGTGGATTCGGTAAGAATAAAATGATGCACATTATGGTTACGCAACAATACGAGCATCCACGAGCTAATGGGGTTTTTGTAAATAACTGAAAAATAAAATGCTTCGCGTTCTGCTGTTTTAGTAACAGCAACTTTCGGAAGTTTCTGCATGACTAAATGTCAACAAAATCTTGAAAAGTAAAGGGAAAGGTGAAGGGATAAACAAAACAACTGATGGAGATGCGCTGATTTAGTGAGCGAAGCGAAAGAAATCAGCGATTGTTAGCCAGTGTGTGCGAAAATGGGATTGAAAATGGGATTGAAAATGAGATTTTAAGTATGTGAAGAGTGGTCACACAATAAACTAAGCCCTGGCAATTTGGCTAATCTAACGGCTAATTGGCAATGGTAAATTTGAAAATTATAAATGTGAAAATTTGTAGAAATAAAATTCCTCTAGAAAACAGGTACAGATGAAGATAAGACAGTGTAACCTTATGTACGTTCACAGTCCTATGAAAATTGTGATATCCACCCAAAACCAAAACTGGTAGAAAAACCCGCCATGTCATTCCACCAAGGAAAGGCCGCCAAGGTCAATCCTATTAGCCAAGTTAATCACACCCAATAATACTTTGGACGTTAAATGAAAACTTGAACATTGCGAGTAGCAACCTTCAAGTTTTCATTTAATTTTCTAACTATTAGTCGGTGCGATTAATTTGGCTAATAGGGTTGACCTTGTCGTTCTTTCCTTGGTTGAATGATATCACTAACTTCAAAGGCCGATCGTTTTTAGAAACGTGGCGGGGTTTTCTACCAGTTTTGGTTTTGGGTGGATTAAAGCTGTTTCTCGGTCATTTTTACCAAATACCAACATTATACTTGCTTTACTGCGTGGTGATCTCACGAAATGCCATGTCTGTCACTGAAAATTTATTGAATAAATAAATGATATATATCGAGGGGTACCACCAGTTGCCCACATGGAAGTTTCTTATTTACCATACTGTATTAATTTTTTCCCTTGTGCAGTAAGAGTTAATAGCAGCACAGTAAGACAAATGCGGTCGGTTAGGCTATTTAAAAAAAAAGGAAAGTTGTTTCTAGGAAAGAGAAAAAATATTCTCTGTGTGGGAAGCATTTCTTTTCTTCAAGTTATATAAACCACTGTTAAATTTCCAAATGTTTGAATGAATCCATCACGTTTACGCAGTAAGCTATTACACAAAAAAAAGCTGCAGTCGAGGGGTTTTGGTGGCGCGCAATGCTTGAGAAACTATACTTTTTTTTAATTGACCCTAGTGGTAAATAACTGATGCAAAACAATTTTTGCTGACATTTGGCATTAAATGTCAGGATGCCTGAGGTGGAATTGAACCCTCGATATTTGGTATCAAAGCTCAAGGGTTCAGTTCTAGCTCAGAAAACCTGACGTATACAAAAGGCAAGGAAACAGGGTTGCATCAGTTTAGTAAAGTATTAGTTTAGTGTAAGGTTTGACCACAACCTCCCATGTTAAAGCCGAAATTTCGATGCTTAATTTCTCTGCTGTCTTTCAATATTTTCGTCATGTGTCCGAACTTTTATTCACATCGGAGAAATGGACTTGAGCTGGAAGCGTGGTTTTCGTTTTTAGCTTCTTGTGCTTGGTACATATACGATTACTAACAAAAACGTCAAGTGTGACGTAAAAAAGAGGGGTTATATGACTGAAGTTTCACTTTACTTGTGAAAATATACACGGATAAAATTTGGATGATTTTTAATTGAAATAATCAAATGTACAATTGAGAAAATTGCATCTGTTTAAAAGTGCTGTTGTGCCTTACGCTTTAAATATATGATAGGTAAAGGACAACAGCACTTAAACTGATGCAATTTTCTCAATTGTACATTTGATTATTTCAAATAAAAGTCAACCAAATTTTATCCGTGTATATATTAGTTCCATATTTAATCTGCTGCATCCCCAGTTCTAATTCGGATAAATGGACGTGATTAGGCTTAGATGAAAGATGAAGATGTATATTTTCCAACAAGGGCAAGTAAAACGATTTATATTAATTAGAAGCTAAGGTACGGCATGTTTAAAGATGTGACTAGTGGTAAAATAGCGCAAAATACACGGCGTTACACTGTAGAAAAAACTATCGTAGTTTAGGTCCTAACTGATATAAACCATTTCAATTACCCTTGCTGGAATTCATCTAAGCCTAATCACGTCGATTTATCCGAATTAGAACGGGTGGTGCAGCAGTTTAAAGATGGAACTTGTGGTAAAATAGGACGAAAAACACAACGCTACAACGTAGGTAAACTGCCGTAGCTTAGCTCCTAATTAATATAAATCGTTTTAATTACCCTTGTTAGGAAATTATACATGTTCATCTTTCATCTAAGTCTAATGACGTACATTTATCCGACTTAGAACGGGTCGTGCAGCAGTTTAAAGATAGAAAATATAGCGAAAAGTACAGTGATACAACGTATGTAAACTGTCGTAGCTTAGCTCCTAATTAATATTATTCGCTTTAATTACAGTTGTTGGAAAATATACATCTTCCTCTTTCATCTAAGCCTAATCACGTCTAATTATCCGAATTAGAACGGGTACTGCAGCTGTTTTAACGTCAGGAATTGTATATGTAACATGCGTTAATGGCCTAAAATAACTTAAATAACGAATTTCGGCAAGAAGGATTAAATTTACTAAAAATATCAATAGAACATTTTTTAAAGGAAATTTTATTGTAAACATAATTGGTAACAAGTTAATTTTCAATCGGATGAAAAGTTTAGACGCTAGAAGCAAACAACCGTTTTGTTGTCACCATTTTGGACGCCCCAAGGGTGCCAAGGTGTCATCATTATGTTTTGGGGTAGGGACATACTGTAGAACATCTCTGCGCAAAAACATTTTGTCCGGACAGTTTTTTTAGGTTAGGCAAAAAATCAGCATTTGGCAACTGGACTCGAATTTCGCCAGGAAACAATTTTGTATCGTTGTTTTGGTTCAGTCTTTGACAAAAAAAGTTATGTTGCGCTTGTTTCTTATTTCTTGTTATTATAGCTTAGGTCAGCTGCCTTGGCTTAAATTTTACCAGGCAGAATACGGATTTTCACCACGAAAACACTCTGGCATTTTCCGTCGGCTTTATTTTCCCATTTGTTCTGCAGTTTTTGTTTTATGCGTTTTTTTCATACATTCTTTTTCTTCGTTTTTTTTACAGGCTTTTTTCCCACGGCCTTTTTCCCCCAGAATTATTCGTGTTAATTGGGGCTGTTAGCTTTTAACTGTTACAACATTTCGACTAGGTCTTAGCAGGCTAGAAATGGAGGCTATTACATTATTGATGAGGTAGATCAGCTGCCTAGGTTCTAATTTCACCGGAGAGGTGAGAAGTTTCTCACGGGTCACTTGCTATGATAGTCATTTAGTTATTTAACTGACCGGAAAATACTCCCGAAGAATATTCAGACGTAAATCCCAAAGCGGTATTTTTAAAAAATACACATTAAAAGTGTTTTTTTTTTTAAATAAATAAAAGTAGTACAGTAAAAACAGAACCCTTTGAATGTCAACTGATCAGTAAAACTACGTAGAATATTTTTTCTGCTACTGATTTAAAAACATACTTTTAATCCAACCAACTAGTGGCTTTTCCCTCGTAATCCATTTTTCCAACGTAAAATAAACATTAAAAGTGGTGTTTTTTTTAACAAAAGTAATCCAAATACATTATCCTCTGAATGTTAACGGGTCAGTACAACTAGGTAGAACATTTTTTTCCCACCATTGATTTATACTTTTAATCCAACCAATTGGTTAAGGGAACGTGGATAATGGATATTCCTCTCGTAATCCACTTTGCCAAACTGATTTGTTATGGGGTATTCGTTTTTTTTTTTTGGGGGGGGGGGGTATTTTGCAATCTCACTCGTTTGTTCTACAAAGGCTAACCAGGTGGTGAGCTGCTGTAAAAAAAACGCCAAGCCCGTTTGGCTTTTCATCTTTTAATTCCTAAGAAAAAAAGCTCAGTGGGTAAAACCTTCTCAAAACAATCTTTGCTAAGGTTTCATGCCAGGATTTTTTGCTATTTGATGTTCGTATTTACTTGGGGAAAGTTTTCACCACTTGATTCACCATTATTTTCTCTAAGTTAATACCACCAAATTACTTGACAGTCACCAATTTAATTTTTTTAAGTAACCTTTGAACCATTAGCCTACTCGGTGGTACTAAATTGAGGAAAGAATATGACGTTACATATCATGATTTATAAAGGCAAAAAAAGGAACGCATGTGTTTAAGTGAATCGAAATTTACACATTTCTTTATACTACTTCTACAGTAGAATCAACACATTTGTAATTTTTCCACAAAAGAGATGATTTTCTGAATAGGAGTGGAAGTCAGGCGGGGTAAAGTATTATCAGAGATGAGTTTCAATTTCCTTCCACGAGACAACACTTCCTCCTCAATTGCAGTCTCGTTTCGACTGTTTTTAAACCCAGATTACAAAACAAAAACAAACTCGTTTGATGTTTAAGGTAAGGTTTACCCTTCCCCTCTCACCCTTAAAGACATTCTTCCATAAAGTAAGCCCCAAAACAGTTCTATACGAAATGAGATGTATGGGTTTATGACCAAACAATGCTGTTAAAACAAGGTCTTTCGCAAAAATATTCACTTCATACGTTTTAGACTAAATTAGTCATCAACGACATTACAAAAAAAGTCATAAAGTAAGCTAGAATGAAAAAAGACTACTGAGTAGCGATTGAAACAAATATTCCGCGATATCAAGTAATATTTGCACGGTAGCGATGTTTTCATTCGAAGATCAATTATTATTTAATTTCATATGTGCGCCAGAAATATTTTCACTTTTCGCGAAGATTGCACACACTTCTATTTTGTTATGCACGTTTTGACGTTTTTTCATCGTCATGGGACAGATAAGCCAGTTCGGGTTTGTGCTTTTAAAAAAAAAACCGACGTTTTTCATTACTTGTGAATTTTTGCAAGGTAGGATACATGGAAAAAACGATGTAGGAAAAAAATGAAGGAAAAAATATACTACAGAGCATACTATCGTGGGGATAAAACGAAGGAAAAAAACGTTGTAATTAAAAAAAGATAACATTTTAAAAGTTATATTTAAAAAAAAAACAGCCGCGGCAAAGAAAAAAGGAAGAGACTGCTTGATCACGTAAATGAGCTGTGGACCTATGCAATCAAAAGCAGACGTCGAACTGCCCAGCTATATGATATCGCCTTTTTCCTGTGCATGTAATCTGACTTTCAAGTCCAAATGCCAGTGGAAAGAGATCTGCGTCAACATAAATCGAATCCACTTTTTGAGGCATCAAAATTAGGCAAAAATGTATGGTATACATTCTAAATGATCGTTTAAAGGTCTAAATTTAATTTGCCTACCGTCTTGCCTACCGTCTTACGAGTAAGGTGTCATTTTCTTTTTTCTTTACCACGTAGCTTTTTCTCATAGAAAAGACTATGAGAAAATCATAGAAAAAACTTCAGCGTAAATTTATGTTTTAAAATGAACACATTTTCGACACGCCTAGAAAACGTTTTAGATGTTTCTTGCCCAAAACACACAAAAGTTTTATAAGTAACATGGGCTGAAAAGAAACCTTTCAAGTATAGCGTTTCTATAGTGCTGCAGACGCGAACTGCGCAAAAAAATAGCATACAGTTTAAAACACATTATAACACATTCTCAATAAAAATGTAGCAACGGAAATGTTTAAAAAAAACAGTAGTGGTTTCATCTTAAAGAGTAGGCTAGTGTTTGTTTTGCAACTTGCATTAAACATATTATCATAAAACACAGTTTTCAAAAACAAATGTGTTGTCATGAAAGCACTCTGCTTTGTCTCTACACGTGTTTTACGATTTAAAAGACTTCAAATTGAATGCTATAGTATTTTACGTTAAACGCATCACACGTCTGCATCTATACGACGTATAAAGGATAGCGCTTTCTGCTCAGCCCATCTTATTTGTAAATCCCTTAGACGTGTTTTTTAGACGCACAAAAACATGTTATGTTACACCAAAGTGTTAAAACAATTGGTTAGCTCTTACAATCGTACACATCACAAGAGTATTAGAATGCAACCGATCGACGTCAACACTAACAACGAGGCACCAGTGTGCGAGTGCTTGTACGGCGATGATTTCATGAAAAAACTCCCACCCCCGACTATAAATATCAGATTGGGGATACCGTCAGGATCAGTAAGGTAAAGCACGTCTTCGAGAAAGGTTATCTCCCAAACTGGACCGAAGAAGTGTTTACAATAGCGAGCAGAATACCTCGAAGGCCGGCCGTATACAGAGGTAAAGATTCTAAGGGTGAACCCATTTTGGGCACATTTTACGAGCAAGAATTACAAAAAGTACGAGTCGATAAAGACCAACTCTATATTATCGAAAAAGTTTTGAAACGCCAAAAACATAAACGTATAAACCAAGTGTTCGTCAAGTTGAAGGGCTTTCCAAAGTCTATGAATTCTTGGGTCGATGCTTCATCCTTAGTAAAATCATAATGGAGAGCTTTTACGTAATTTTACCTCCCAACGTTAAAAATAGAGGCAGTATGTCGCATTATATTACGCTTCTGCCTTACCTTTAGAATCATCAATTAAAACCAACAATTCGTGAAATTATGATAGAGCGACAGACCAACCTGCTCAATTTTTTTCAAATGTGACTAAAAATGCAATAAAGACCAATCATTCATCGGAAGCAAGCCTGGCAGTAGGCTACTACGAAACTATTAAAGACATTATTGAAGCTTTTCACACGTCATTGTCGGAACTTGGGCAACAAAACATAAAAATTAAAAAAAAAACTTTAACGGCAGTATTACTGTCGAAACTGAAAGCGAGGCCTACTTGTGGTTGAACGAAAACTTGGCTCAAATGCTGGGATTTTCCATTCAGTATTTAAAGGGGCCGGTTAGCGGTACTTATTCAGCAGATGTAAAGAATGGTATGTACAGCGCCGTAGTGTACACTGATATCATTCTGCCTCAAATTATTGGCGACACGCAGGCTTAAGTGTTACGTGTTGTCCCCCTATATGGCAACCCCGGAAATTTATTAGTGTACAGGTTCCCTACCCCAGATTACTTACCGATTTCACGAAATAGTATTCCCTCAAATGTGATCGATATTCGCACAGATCACGGCGAACCGATAATATTTCAACAAGGTAAGGTGAGTTGCAAGCTTCATTTTAGACCCAGCTTCAGTTGAGTAAACATGGCAGTTCCGCACGTCTCCGACCCTAATATTTACGTTAAATGTTATTTGGAATATGCTGGTGGAAGTAATCAGCTGTACTACAGGGGAAGCCGGGTGCAGAGGGGATTCGGTTTAGATAGCATTTTTGGGAGTCTGTTTTGTTTTGCAATGCCTTTAATAAAACGTGGCGCTTCACACGTAGGCTAAGCTCTTGCTAGAACCTGAGCCAATGTGGCGCTCGATGCAGTGGCCGGTTCAGACATCAAAGACAGCGCCATAAGCCACTTACAAAATATGGGTCGTTGACTAGCGGGTGATTCTGCAACTTACATTAAAGATCAAGTAGGTGACGTCCGGAAAAAAGGAGTTAAAAGGAAGCGTTCGACTGGAGGACCTCATTCTAAGCGCAGCCGTGCTAGAGCAAAGTACGACTTTTTTACCTTCTGATATTGCGTTACTCCATCACAAATCTGCAGAATGCAAGAGTGAACCGGACATTTTTGCGGTGCCTGCTACAAATACAGATACAAAAGGGGTCGTGGGTGACTTCCCTTCCTACGGCCAACATTAGTGATACGGGACTTATTAACTTTCAAATTCCTGCATCCAGTGAAGCTATTGATTTGAGCAATACACAGTTATACGTATGTGCGAGAATTATCAAAGCTAGACGGCACAGCCCTAGTCGATGACAGCGCTGTTGCACATTGTAATTTATTTTGTCATTCATTGTTTACCCAAATTAACGTCACTTTATCCGATAGGCTGAATAGTGGTGGGAGCAACACGTACGCATACAGAGCTTAGCTCGAAATATTATTAAATCGTAGTGAAGAAGCCAAGTAAAGCTGGTTAGCTGCAGAATTATGGGCGGACAAGACACCAGGCAGAATCGACTCAATGAACGCTATCCCACCAGTTGCTGGCGCTCAAATTAATGCAGGATGGAATACGCGTCAACGAATTGCGGCAAATTCACACAGTATTGAAATGAAAGGAGGTTTTTACACATTGATTTGCTTCACCAATATCGTTGCATGCTCAATAACACTAGTTTAAGATTCTGATTCTTGAGAAGTTCTACTGCATTCTGTTTAATGTCACCCGAACAAGATGCAGATTATAAAGTCGAATTTCAAGAGGCTACACGCAGCATAAGGAAAGCCACGCTGTCACTGGCAGTGCAAATTGAATATAGCCAAACTTTACAATCAGCCACAGCAAAATATCCACTTAATAGATTGGAAGTGAAAACTTTTCTATGCCCAATGGAACACAACATAAATAAAGACAATACTTTTTGGGGTTCGTTACCACGCCGAATGGTATTAGGCCTAGTTGATTCCACAGCATTTAATGCAAGTTATGCAAGGAATCCTTTTAATTTTCAGCATTTTAACATAGACTACATTGGAATAAACATTGACGGTGAGCAGCTGCCATTTAAACCAATGGAACCTCATTTTGCAGAAAACAGATACATTGAAAGAGACCTTACTCTGGTTGTATGGAAGAAGGGGGCAATGGCATTTCTAAGCAGGTTTACCCCTTAGGCTTCACGTTGTGGATGTACAATTTCACGCCTGACCTTTGCTGCTCAGATCATCTTAATTTTATCAAGCAGGGAAATTTAAGCGTCGAACTACGATTCAGAGTTGGGTTACCCGTTACAGTAAACTGTATTATTTTAGCAGAGTTTGACAACATGCTAGAAATTGATCAAAACCGTCACGTGGTGTTCGACCACACGTCATAATAAATTGGATACAACAGAGATTAGACTTAGCCTGAAGAGTTGAAATTCGAAAAAAAAAAAATTTTCACTAGTGTTTATTCGTCCGATTTATTGCCCGTATCTTTAAATCGATTTCCTACAGCAATAGTGTGCAACACTGACGATAATACTCAACCTGGAACCGACTGGGTCGCATTTTATTTCCCAGCAAAAGACAAGTGTGCCAAATTTTTCGATTCTTACGGACGACCCCCAAGTTACTATTCGCATTATTTCGTCGTTTTTTAAAGAAGAAATTCACCGAGATGGATGCACAATACCGTACCAATTCAAGCAAAGAGGAGTTACGCATGTGGTGCACACTGTTTGTTTTATTTAAAGTTACGAGCAAAGCACCTTGGGGGAGAATGAAATAATTTCTGGATGCGCTTTCATTTTATTAAGAATATCTTTAACTACAACTTCATCTTCAGGCAAGCTGTTTTTGTAAATTTACCTTTCGATTTTATCAGTGCCAAGTAGATAATCATCTTCCTCATCTGAAGAGGGGCTAGGAGAGGGGGGTGGGGGAGTGGAGCAGGTGCCAGCAGCTGCATAGTTGAAGTCGATAGTTGAGCAAGAGGGATGTCGGTAGGCGAGCACGCTGATTTACAAGATAGCGTTGGAAAGTTTGTTGATAAAAATCGGATTTTGTTTGAGGATCTAATGAGTCATCACTAAGTATTCTAGTGAGTTCGTTATTGATGGATGAGACTGCAATTCCATAAGGCTTTTGTTTTTAAGCAGGATGTGTGCTACCAATACGATCGACGGGGTCTAATGCTAATTTTTGAAAATGTGCCATTATGATCGCAAACCTAAAATTCCACCAAGTACTGGGGCTAGTACAGATAATTACAGCCCAATAAATCCTCCCTCCTAATTTAAAATACATTGTTTCCTGGCCAAGTTCAAACGACGATCTGCCAGTTGGCGTATTGGACGTTTATATTTAACTAATTTGCTTTTCTGTTGGGGTGTGAGGTTGACATTACCTTTTAACACATTCTGGCAACATTCGCACAAGGAGTACACAATGTCTTTATCTCCCACTTGCAGTATAGGTTTTCGTCGTTTTGGATAGGCTTTCAACAACAGTTTTAATACCGGAGCGGTTTTGCGCAAGCGAGCGGAGAGATCCATGTTGCTCTGTTCGATGTCTGGCTTTCAAATGACCCGTCTTGTTATATTTGTAAGTAATATAAGTGTTGACTCCACAGCATTTAATGCAAGTGTTTACTCTCACCACGATACACCTGTCGTGCCAAATGAACAATTTGTGACCGTTCGCGTGGATTTTTAAAGAGAATTAAGTAGTGTGCATTTAAACTAATTGTTCTACTTTCTTTACTTTTAAAGAATAAATTTTGTACACTGAAAATAACTGTTAGATTTCGATGGTGAGAACCTTTAGTAAACAATTTTGACACGGTGACGCCACTTTCGCTCAATAAATCATCCAAAACTAATAAATTTGTATCACTGGGGGAAAAACTTAAATAGATTTCTGATGACAAGCCTTCAATCCATGTTATTCTGGGTACTTTTGCTTCCAAGACAGTATACACTGTCTGATATTCACCGTAGCACCAAACAATACGGTTGAACTTTTTAGTTGTTTTTTAAAATGTGTAAATAATTTTCACAACAAACTTTTTTTAAAACTTGCAATCAAACCAAACTTTTAAATGTGTAACTTAACTATTTTCAACTTGTTCTAATTTTTTGAAACTTTTTCAAACATTTAATTTTTTTAATTTGTGTAGCCTAAATATTTTTTCAACTAGTGTATTTTTTTTAACTTGTGCAAACTTTTCATACACTTTTTCATTGCAACTTAATTTTTTAACTTATCTTTTTTAACTTGTGCAAACTTTCTAACTTAACTTTTTTAACTTGTGCTTTTTTTCAAATGAATATAATTTTTTTTGCTGGATATGTTTTTAACTGGCTATGTTTTTTGCAGGCTATGTTTTTTGCTGGCTATGTTTTTTGCTGGCTATGTTTTATCCTGGCTATGTTTTTGCTGGTAGTGTTTTTTGCTGGCAATGTTTTTCGCTGGCTGTGTTTTTTGCTGGCTATGTTTTCGGGTAACTATGTTTTTTTTTATTGTGGTACAGTTTTAACTTGTTTTATCTTGTGTAAAATTTTTTAAAATTTGTAACTTAAACTTTTCACAACAATTTTTTTAAATTTGTAACTTAGTTTTTTATTTGTAACTTAACTTTTTTAAACTTAAGTTTTTTTAATATGTAACTAGAATTTATTTTCAAACTTGTAAATTATTTTTCAAAACTTTCAAAAAAAATTTCCAAACCAAACTTTTTTAATTTGTATAAATTATTTTTTTCTATCTTGTAAACAAAACTTGTGTTTTTATTGTTGTACATATTTAATCTGTGTAAATTATTTTATCAAACTTAACTTTTCACGACAAACTTTTTTAATTTTGTAACTTAACTTTCACAACAAACTTTTTTAAATTTTGTAATTCACTTTTTTTTTGAAAACTTTTATGAAAATTTATTTTCCAAATTTGTAATTTTTTTCCCAGTTTTTTCGTGGATTATTTTTTATTTGATAACTTTTTTAACTTGTGTTTTTAAGATGTAAATATTTTTTCAGTTCAACTGAACTGACTTTTAAAAATATGAATGTAAACTTGTTGATAATCAATGCATACCAGGGGGGATAGTTATTCAGAATTTATTTTAAACTTTTTAAAACTGGCAAACTTTTTTTATTTAAAGCATTCCAATTTAATTTTTTGGGCATAGGCCTACTAGTCAAAACTAAAACCCACTGTCTTGATTATCTTTATTTAAATAAAAATTTGTTCAACCTGAAAGAGACCTGCATCTCATTTATATAATAAGTTAGCTTCGACTAGTTCTACAATTTCATTTGTTTGCTGACAGTCAAAGTGTGAGGATGGATGCTGAATTTCCATCCCGTCTTAAAACACCAAGTAACATTTTAATTGCTGGTGCTTCACAATGTGGAAAAACATGTCATGTTTTACAATTATTAATTCATAGAGATAAAATATTTACTAAAAAGTCAACTGTATTGTTTGGTGCTACAGTGAATATCAACCAGCGTATACTGAATTAAAAGGAAAAGCACCCAGAATAACATGGATTGAAGGCTTGTCATCAAAAATCTATTCAAGTTTTCCTCCAGTGACACAAATTTATTAGTTTTGGATGATTTATTGAGCGAAAGTGACGTGACCGTGTCAAAATTGTTTACTAAAGGTTCCACCATCGAAATCTAACAAGCTTTTTTCATGGTACAAAATTTATTCTTTAAAAGTAAAGAAAGTAGAACAATTAGTTTAAATGTACACTACCTGATTCTCTTTAAAAATCCACACGAACGGTCACAAATTGTTCATTTGGCACGACAGGTGTATCCTGGTGAGAGCAAATTTCTGATAGAAGCTTATGCCGATGCAACAGCCGAAGCACACGGGTATATAATGATTGTTTTTATGCAAGATACACCAGAACGACACAGGCTCCGCACAGGAATACTCTGCCAGGCACTAATAAGAAAAAGCTGTCCTTTGGCATTACTTTGTTCTGCATAATAATTTATGCAATAGCATTATTTGTAATGGACCTAGAAAATTTTATTAAATTATCCCATCCTGAAGTCAACACTTATATTACTTACAAATACAACAAGACGGGTCATATGAAAGCCAGACAGCGAACAGAGAAACATGGGTCTCTCCGCTCGCTTGCGCAAAACCGCTCCGGTATTAAAACTGTTGTTGAAACCATCTCCAAAAGGACGAAAAACTATACTGCAAGCGGAAGGTAAAGACATTGTGTGCTCATTGTGCGAATGTTGCCAGAATGTGATAAAAGTTAATGCCAACCTCACTCCCCAACAGAAACGCAAATTAGTTAAATATAAACGTCCAATATGCCAGATACGTCCAATACACTCTAAAAAATCCTGGGTTAAATCGTTAACCCAACTTGGTGGTTATGAGTGTTGGGTCACTTTTTTAACTACAATTGTGTCACAAGTTCCTTTAATGACCCAATATAAAAAGTAAATAAAACCCAACTAATTGGGTCCCTTCTACTAACGAAAAGTCGGGTTAAATTTTAACGAATGACTCAATCGTAAAGTAATGACCCACAGCACCTAGTGAGAGTTTCATGAATGAATTTTGTTGACCCAACAACGGGTTATTCATTTGGTATATTATTGGTTTAACTTTAACAAATGACAAATAATAAAGCAATGACACAGCACCTAGAGGCAGTTTTATGAACTAATTTTACTGAACCAACCAGTGGGTTATTCATTTGGTCGATCATTGGGTTAAATTTTAATAAATGACCCAATTATAAAGCGATGACACAGCACCTAGTGAGTGTTTTATGAACGAATTTTTTTGACCCAACAGTGGGTTATTCATTTGGTCGATCGTTGGGTTAAATTTTAACAAACGACCCAATTATAAAGCAATGGCACAGCACCTAGTGGCTGTTTTATGAACGAATTTTACTGACCCAACAGTCGGTTATTCATTTGGGCGATCATTGGGTTAAATTTTAACAAATGACCCAATTATACAGCAATGACACAGCACCTAGTGGTAGTTTTACGAACTAATTTTACTGACCCAACAGTGGGTTATTCATTTGGTCGAACATTGGGTTTAATTTTAACAAATGACCCAATTATAAAGCAATGACACAGCACCTAGGGAGTGTTTTTTGAACGAATTTTGTTGACCCAACAGTGGGTTATTCACTTGGTCGATCATTGGGTCAAAGTTTAACAAATGACCCAATTATAAAGCAATGACACAGCTCCTAGTGGCAGTTTTATGAACTAATTTTGTTGACTCAACAATGAATTATTCATTTGGTCGATCATTGGGTTACATTTTAACAAATGACCCAATTATAAAGCAATGGCACAGCACCTAGTGGCAGTTTTATGAACTAATTTTACTGACCCAACAGTGGGTTATTCATTTGGTAGATCA